>JZKD02S1896146.1:906488-931105 GCA_000966675.3 Picea glauca | reverse complement strand
CTGAAACTAATGATCTGGATGGAAAGATCTCAAAAAGTTGTGCGGTTTTAAAAAAAACGGCACTGAAAATGGACTTCCGATGTGAGAGTTATGCCCCTTTTAAAAAAGGCATAAATGGTAACCAAATAACCATGTGATAGTGTAAGCTACTTTATGAAGTGACCCACTTTTATAAAGAGAAGTAGGGATCACTTTTACAATGAGGTTACCTTATAACAGAGAAGTTGCATGCAAAATAACTCTAAAATAAAATATAAATCTACTTATAGTGATTCACTTTTATACTTGAAGTGAAATGCGCTTTACAATTTATCGCATGAACATTTTCAAAAAAGGTAACAAAAGAGAGACTTGAACTCAAGACCTCTTACTTAATAAGGAAAGTTTTAACCAAATGGTATAGAAAAACATATTGTAATTTTCAGAAGGAGGATTGGGGTTGTTTTTGTTGTTGTTGTTGTTGAAGACGGCCTTGGAGAGCATGCTCCAAAAAAACTCTTTTCACAAAAGAAAAAAATTTCGCTTATCAATGACAACAAGGGTTAGATCTAGCTTACCCGGAAGATGCACCTTTTCCTATCTTTTTCTGATTTGCATGGGGAAAAGAGAATACACAGATCTAAAAGAGTAGCAGCCCGGAAATAAAAAAATACAAACCGAAATAAAATCAAAACTTTGCAAAAAATTTTAAAAAATGCGTATTTAGACTTTATACCTCCGGATCTGACTGTAATGGCCGTATCTTGGGAAAACGGAAACCTTTTCGAGTGAAACAAAAAGTGTTCCTGAATGAAAAGCATACTACAGATGCAATGGAATAGTTCTTTCATCCCAGAAGTGTACAAAAGTTACTGAAAATGGAGATGCGACAACTCGGCTTCACGATCTCGATCTACAACAGGAGCAGGTTTTCAAACAGGCTCTGATACCATGTTCGAGAACACGGGTATTCCGACAGAAGACGAACACCTTTAGTAACCACTCACATAACTATATCAAAGATCAACACACCGATGTTTTCACGTGGTAAAACCCCTACGGGGAAACATCCACAGCCCCAGCCAACGCGGCCACTTGGAGCAGTTTATTAATGCAAAGAAAAAGATTACAGAGAGATTTTACAAGAGAGTTTCTCACAATATATCATTGGAAAATGACCCTCCATGCTCTTTAAATAGAGATCATGGACCAATCGGGTGTTAAGCCACGGATCAATGTCCGTTAAGATCGAGGAGAGTATGAACCATCAGATCACTCTATGTCGGAAACATATCATGACCGTCGGATTTCCTAACTACAAATGCACACTAATGCATACTAAAGAAACACACTTTTACCTAACGACATATTAGACCAATTAGATCTTAACTAACTCCTAAGTGTCTAAATATCCTAACACATATACCTCCTCCATCCCCTTCGCTCGATGGTGCTTTTTAGCAGCGAATCAGGACAAACGCTAATTATAGCTTGTTTGGTGGAGGAATTTTAGGACCTTCATCTTATACAACGCTGGTGGGATCTATGTCGTTCTCTTTGTTTAGTGTGTTTGGGAACAATGTTTTTGCTTCGATTGTTGTCTCGACTGGGGGAAACTCCATCTTTGGTCAACAAAACCCGGTGCAAGGTACTGTTCTGTAACATCCCCGAACACCCAGGGTGGGCCATGCTACTCCAAAAAATGCTTTCATTCTCTTCTCAACATACTGTAACATACCCAACATCCAACTAAGTTATGCCACATAAATGTTTCGAATTGCATGAAATTAAAACATATGCACACATAACTCTTGCGGAACTATATATATATAATGTAAACAAACAAATACATTTTGTAAATGCACAGATTCATACTGAAATAATAGTAACCATATACATGCAACATATGCATGCAATACCCATAAATATAAAGACAATTATAAACCATACATAGGATAAACCCATAAAAATAAACATGTAAATAATAATGCAACATGTAATTTAGCACACAATTGACACTTATCTTGGTAAGAATATCACCAACTATGTGTAGACCTTCCACGAACCTCCCAACCTTAGACCACACTACTTATCACTCTCAGTAGTGGGTCACCCCCGAGTTGGGACTAAACTCCACCCCGATAAAGAGATTCCTAACCAGGTTCACTATCTCAGACAATAGGAAAGACTCTGTCACTAGTGCCAAATAAAACTAATAGCCTATAGTCCCTCATTCCCCACATGCCTATCCAACCCCAAGAAGTGTTCCCCTTCTCTGCTCAACGGTCCTTCGGCTGCCCCACTTCCTTTCCGGGCTTTATCAATAGGCCAAAAAATAAGTCTCAGAGCCCTGTAGTTGTAGTTTAGCACCTTCGAAAAATAAATTCCCAACAATTATCTCACCTTGAGAGATTTCTCACGTGCTTGACAACCCGCCTCTTCAATATCCCATGGGCCTGAAAACCCGCTTCTTCAGTCCATCTCCCAAGCTAACCAGGTACACAAACAGGTATGGGTACAGATACAGGTTCAGGTACCATGATAGGAAGGTATGGAGGAAAACTGAGTGAGTGAGTGAATCATCATGGAATGATCGAATGTATGACTGAATGATGGAAGGAATTGAAAAATGAACTAATTCCAAACTATATGTATGCATGTTCCCAACTTGACACTTGTCATGTTGGGAGCTACTTTTTCCCACTTGTCCCCAACCTTAGAACTTAGGATAAAATAATTATCCATACTTTATACTTTAAGGAATATTAATATAATATTCCTTTTTGGATTAAGTCCCTAGATCAACCCCTTTTTCTTAACTTTTACCCCCCCCCTTTCCCTAACTAGTGGATTTTAATCCCCCATACTATTTTATCGTGGTCAGTCTACGTGCAATGATGTATTTTATATTAATGATGATACATATACAAAAATAGGCTCACTGGTCTTTAACATCTAGACTCTTCGGCCTAATCATCACTTAAGCCTTTTGTCTTATAATAACTGGATCACCAGCCTATAAAACACAGCATATACACAAAATATTTATGGCCTCAAAATCATGCACACTTAAGTTTGTTGCACGTGGTATCCTGGAATGTGCACACTTCATCATTTTACTGCACGATACATGTGTGTACTATACCATGGAAGGTGCATACAAAAATGATGTCAAAAAACTCACAATATTACATACATTTGTATTTACATTTACAATTGGGTTTGAAATAGGGATATTACAATCCCCACCCCTTATTTATGCATTGTCTTCAATGCATTATGTACACACATACAACAAAATTTTCAAAAATCCTGAAAATGATGCGGGTATTCTGCCCGACTTGCATCCTTGTGCTCCCAAGTAGCATCCTCAGAACCGTACCAAGTCCAATGGACCTTTACAATCCCTATGGCTCGATTCCATAGCTGTTTGATTTTCTGGTCTAGAATGCGTACCAGATGCACTTGGAAAGCACCTTCTTTCTCCACCTGAATCACATTCCAATCAATAACATGATTAACATTAGGTATATATTTCTTGAGAAATGATACATGGAATATAATATGAACATACATAGATGCAGTCAATGCAATCATATAAGCTATTGTACCAATCCTCTCTAGGATTTCAAATGGCCCACAATAGCGAGCTTCCAACTTTGAACAATTTCTCAACTTCATGGAACTTCTGTTGGCCTTCACTTTCAAGAATACATGGTCCCCCACTTTAAATTCCCTATGAGTTCTTCCCTTATCATCATAACGTTTCTTCCTATCTCGGGAAACCTTTAAATTTTTTTTTATTTTCAACATTTTCTCCTCCATTTCCCTGAGCAAATCTGGCCCAACCACTACTCTATCTGTTGGGTTATCCCAACTTACCAGTGTGTTGCACTTTCTGCCATAAAGTGCCTCAAATGGGCTCATCTTTAGAGATGTTTTGTACCCATTATTATAAGCAAAATCTACTAAGTTTAGGTAGTCTTCCCATTTTGATGGTTTATCCATCATATACATCCTCAACATATCCTCAATCACTTGATTCACCTTCTCTGTTTGTCCATCTGATTCTGGATGATAAGCTGTACTAAAATTCAAATTTGTTCCAAATCCATTAAATAATCCCTTCAAAAATTTTGAGGTAAATTTTGGATCTCTGTCAGACACAATTGTCTTGGGTATGCCATGTAATCGAGCAATTTCTCTCATATAAATACCAACAATGTTGGCTTCCTTGTGAGTGAGCTTTATTGGAATAAAATGGGCAACTTTAGTAAGCTTATCCAGCACTACCATGATAGGATCATGTTTCTTATTTGTTCTGGGCAGTTTGGTGATGAAATCCATGGTTACAACTTCCCATTTCCATTCATGAATGGGTAATGGCTATATAAATCCAACTAGGTATCTATGCTCAGCCTTTACCTTTTGACATTCCAAACATTTGGCAATAAAATCAACGACTTGTTTCTTCATGCCTAGCCGATAATATTGGGTCTTGACAGCTGCAATAGTTTTCTGATAACCTAGGTGCCCAGCATAAGGTACATTATGCATTTATATCAATATCATATTTTTCAATTCATGGGAATTTGGTACATAAATTCTTCCCATGTACTTCATAATTTCAACATTATCTAGCTTATATTCTTCAATTTTCTGTTGCAAATTACCTTGCTGTAATTTTCCCACTAATTCTCTGTATTACAAATATAATTTTGCAACCTCCAAAATTATGTCTTTCAAATTTTATTGGTAGATGATAATGGTTGTAGCATGCAATTCATACACTCTTCTGCTGAGTGCATTGACCATTTTGTTCTCTTTCCCCTTGATATTCTTTATTTCAAAGTCATATTCACTGAGAAATTCTAACCATCTGCTTTGCCTAGCATTTAGAGTTGTTTGATCAAATAAATATTTCATACCATTATGGTTTGTACTCAACTCAAAGATTTTCCCCATGAGGTAGTGTATCCATTTCCTCAAGGCATGCACTATGGCTTCCAACTCCAAATCATGAGTGGCATAGTTTCTTTCATGCTCCTTCTACTTCCTTGATTCATAACTTATTACAAACCCATTTTGACTGAGGACTCCACCAAGTCCTTATTTACATGCATCTGTGCATACAATGAAGTCTTCATTTGGGTATGTAATCCTTAGTATTGGAGCACCTGTTAATAATGGTTTCAAGTGTTGGAAATGTTATAACCCTATAATTTATAGGATCAACTGCTGATTGTAATTTTTTTCCTTTAGTGTTTTTGACTTGCAGATAATATTACATTCTGCAAAAGAAAAGAAAAGAAAAGAAAAAGAAATGAAAGAAAAAAGAAATAAAAAATGAGAAAAATAAAAAGAGGGCATAAAAGAAAATGGATAAAACCCCATGAAATGATAATGACTTGATCCATACAGTTTAAACATGGCCAAGTCTTTTAAATTTAAGTATTTAGGATTAGTGAATAAGCTTGGCTAAACTGTCTAATCTTATCCAAGTAATTAGGTTAACTAGTGAATAAATTTGACCAAACAGTCTAATCTTGGTCAAATAGCCCCAAGGTAGAGTATTTTCTTATCCCAACAGTCTAAGCTAGGTTAAAGGTGAAATGAGTAGGTTAGGACATAGGTTAGTTAGTTTCAATAAAATATGTAAGATGATTGATGAAAAATGCATGATCTTGATGGTGAAATGTTTTTCTAACCCCGTGGTGACAAAAGCAAGGGAAGAAGCACACAAAACCCATAAAAGGGTCATTAAGCCTAAGTTTTGCCTCATATACTGAATTGTGCCCCGGAGATTAAAGATCGGGCCTAGATCTATGACTAAGCATTTGGCGCCCAGATCTATGGCTCTGATGAGTTTTCAGACCCCCCCCGACCATTCTACCTTTAACATTGAGGGGGGGTCCAAAAAAGTGATTAAAGTGTGTGCTCAGATCTACGGTTATCCCGCCAGCGCGCAAATAGATGGTCCACAAGAGATTCCGGATCCCCCTGACCATTCTACTTTTAACAATGGGGGGGCGCTCCAACATGATGGTTAAGGAATGCGTTTGGAACAACGACTGATCTAGATTTGTTCAGATCAATGGTCAGAAAGAGATCCCGGACCCCCCGAACCTTTCTACCTTTAATGGCCGGGGGGGTCCGGAATGAAGTAGTGTATAAGCGGGCCCCATCCCTACGTGGCATCATCTCATTGCATCTTACCTCCCCACTCCAAACATTTACCACTTACCATTTCTCCAACAAACCAACATCATCTAGAGATGTCACACCCCAAAATCACCCCTTGCAAGTCCCATTTCATGACCCCGTCAACATGTCACCTCCATCTAACTGTTATGGGTCATAAATTTTTTGTTTATTTCCCAATCACCATTTTGCATGTCAATCGGGTACACACATCAGATGTCCTTCACCTTGCCTCTTCACGCTCTAAAGGACCCATTGGCCATTTATTACTAGCCACATACTTGTTGTTCACCTGACCTGTCCTTTTTTCGCCCAATGAACACCCGTTCACTAAATTCCAACCACGTTTTAGTCATTCCCATTCCACTCACACTCCCTGCTTATCAGAGACTCATTTTCCTTCATCTCTGCAACATCTCATCCAACCATATTTTTCGCCTACTAAGGTGTGTTTCGTGTGCAGGTACCAGTGGAAATCAATGGCACCCAAAAGTAAAAAGTCAAATGTGGAGGAAAATCCATTTCTCCCACCTCCTGTTGATATCGACCAAATCCCATTAGTAGAAAAAGACTATTTAATCTCAGAAACCAAGTCCGAATTCAACTTCGCCGAGCTACAGTCGTGGTTTAAAGACACTTTCATCATTCAGAGCGATGAAATTGGGCTCTGGGATTCAAGTTTCCCTTTGTATTTGTTTCCCCAAGTCCATCATTTTCTTGAATTCGCTCTCAAATGCCAAGTGCACTACCTCCCTGATCAGAGAGCCATAGTATCTTCATCTGGAGAAACCTTTTTCCTTATTACACCCAAGTCCATCAATCAAATGATGTAGGTACATAGAGCTGAACCCTGTTCTCCCCCCACCATTGAAATTTTCACAGAAATGTATCAGAACCTCTCTTTTCCCCAAAGAGCACAAATCTTTGAGCTTATCCTCCCATAAGATGCCCAATTTCCTAAGAAGAATCCTCCTTATCATCCCTCCATATTTTCTGAAAAGGGAAACCAAATTATCTCAACATTGTGATGTTTGCTCAGTTACTTTTCAGACGAATGGGTGGATGAACCTATCCTAGGTTTCCTGTCCATTTTCTTTGTTGAATAGAAATTTGCCACCTAGTTTGATTACAACGATTTTTTGGCCGAAACCCTGCACGAGCAACTGGAAAATTTCCCTACAGAAGGTAGGTTCCCATATTATTCAATACTATCCTACATGTTTATGTTCTATCAAGCAAACAAATTTTCCTTTCTCATGCAGAAAATGGACAAGGACGAAAAACCGCAAATAGTAACTTTATGGATGTCGATGCTCATAAGAAACTCCACTGATTTCAGTTTCAAACAATTCATCAAATTGTTTTATCATCCAGTGGTAAGAATTCTTAGTGGAAGACCAGAACTGAGGATAAACGAGGAGATCCAAAGATTTCTACACCTTTCAGATCTCGCAAAGACCGGGGACTGGTTCCTATATCAAAATCACACATAGATCAGAGTGTATGGGTGTGAAATAGCTCCATACAAATTGCCCAAGTATGTGCCTGTTCGAATATTTTCACTGGAGTATATTCGTCAGATGATAAACTCATATGACATTCATTTTGTGTCTCTGAAGAAAAAACAACAGATGAGGATTAAAGGGAAAATATGATCGTTTATCTGCAACAGTCAAGTTGTTGAGGAAGAGGAAAATAAACTATTAAAGGAAATGAAATTCAACACCAGTTTCATTTGGCGTTATGATCCAAGTGGGATCATTGCAAAGATGAGATCCAAAAACAAAAGTTCACCTTATGCTCACACCCTCAAGCCATAAATTGAAAAGTATGTGAACCAGACAGAGTGGGAGGAAAATACTCTGGTAGATACTGAACAACAGGAATATCCTTCAGTCTCTATTTCACATACTACCACTCCACAGGTACCAAAGGAAAAAAGGCCAAGAAAGGATGCCTCTCCTTCAGTCACTAAGGGATCAACATACGATTTTCAGGTATACATCAAAATACCCAAAACCACTCATACTACTCACATGTCTGGTGAGGAAGAACCCTACTCTACCAAAGTGATTGAGGGAAAACATCAGGTGATGTACACCTCTTCTTCAAAGAAGCAGACGGATATAGCTGTGACCACCCAAACTCCACAAGGATCTGTACCTATGAACATTTTCAAAAAATATGATATGATTAAAAAGAAGAACCAGATGCTGACCAACAACACCTATGCCCAATTCTGGAAGAAAACCTCCATAGCACAACACATACTGTTGTCAACTTTTGACACAAAGAAAGGAAGAATGCATATGGAATTTCTACAAGACCAGGTGCCTCAACCCAAAGAAATCATTGACTAAAAAAGGTCAACTATTGTTTTTGACACTAAACAAGTCCATCCAGCTGGCCAAATGGATTTGCATAGACAGACTGGAGAAATGGTTTTCTCCACATTGGCACATGCTTCCTCTACGACAACAAAATTTTAGGTATCTCTAAACAATGCTCAGACCCAATTGAAGACGGAAAATATATCCTCTTTTGCAAAGGATAACAAAATAAAATAATTAGAGGAGTTGGTGCTCAAGATTGGGTATGATCCCTTGAATGTAAAAGTAGCAGAGGATATGTTAAAGAAAAATAATGTTGACATTGCATCTCTAAGAAAGAAGATGAAATTGCCACTAACAGAGGATTCATAAGCTAAAGAAATAGTTGTGACAGAAAATGAGAAAGAGGAATTGCTAAAGCTAATCATGCAGCAGAATGCACAGATAAAGGAAATGGAGGCAGAATTGGAAAGGTTATTGAAAGAGATGGAACAATCAACCCCGATGGAAGTCATTCCATTGAGTGCAGTTCCCCTTGCGGAAGTCAGTACAACAACTCTGCCAACAACTAGTACAACAGAAATTACATCGGCAACTCCATTGATAGCACTGGAAAAAACTGTGGAGCTAGCAAAATCCATGGAGGAGATGACTCTGCAAGGAACAGAGATCAATAGGCTGAAAATGGAGGTTGAAATTCTCTAGGAACTCAAGTATTCCTACCAAACAAGATACAACATTGAGAGACAAGTATCAGAGAATCTCAATGTTTGTTGGCAGCCAATTCATTTTTTGTATTTGCCCTAAAACGCTGCCTACACCCCTTGTCTCATTAACGACAAATCATCGTTGCATTGTGCAACAAGACGTCGTATTCATTTTTGCGACAAGTGCAATGTTGGTTTCGATTCAGTTTTCACAACTGAAAGTGTGAAAACAACTCTTTTGTTGCTTTGACTGTCATCGTCTTTTATGGATTTTGCTGAAAGACACTTGATCATTGGTTTATCACATGACTGCAAAAGTTCTTTCAAACTGTGTCCATTTCACTTTGATTGCGCAAGTCGATTTATAATCCATTAAGCATGAAAGTTTATTGATCACATTTGATTCTATAAGGGTTGTAATTAATTTTGGTTTTATATGATATGATCCTTATTTCTTGGCTTATTGATTATTGAGATTTGTTTTGGTTGCAATCTTCTAAAAAATTTGAAATGTAAACATTCGAATGTGCAGTGAATACATAAGGTCGATGGCAATCATTTAAGTTTCACAAAGGTTCTTTGATTAGATCTTTTGGATTTCAACTTCATGAATCGATGCTTGGTACATTATTTTGAAAATTGTTATTACATGGGATGAGCAATAGTTTCAAACTATGTATTGACATGTTTTAATTAACATTGGTTTGAAACATTGAATTGACACGATAGGTCGTTGGATTTCATGTTGATTAAACTTAACACTTGGCGCATGACTATCACATATGGTGTTGGTTCAGATTCAGATGAATGGCACGTTGGTGTGATGATTCACCTATTTGCTGGTCGATACGTATGGTTTAAGTGATTATGATTATAACAGCACTGTACATGATCATTAATTCAATGCATCGTGGTGGTAATCCCACCACCTTCGTACGCATGCAGTTAATTCCGGTCTCTTCGAGCGATGAAGCTATCAAACCCTATCGTTTTTCTAGACTCTGTGCATTGTTTCGTTTAGCTCAAACCCTACCATGTACAGAAACTATGGCTCCTGTTGTGAGGGCTGAGACCAACGGGTGCCAAGCACTGTTGATGTTTGATGGTGCGTATAGCGACTTAGAAGAGTTTGGGTGGATTCCATTTACAAGGAAATTCGATGGTTATAACCTCACTGTGGCTCGGCAATTTGCATTGTCATTCGATGGTTGCTGAGCCAAAGTTGGAGATGTCCAGCTTGAAATCACTGAACAATTTCTCAGCTTGGCAACTAGTATGCCTGTCATTGGACAAAAATGGTCAAAAAGCTACAAGGTTGACAATGTCCCATGAACATTGTTATTTCAGTCTCGCACAGTGGACTCTTGCGACAGAGGTTTGCCTGTAAAGATGTTAAAACCACGCTGGTATGATCTCCTAATGATAATCAAACAATTTGTTACTTGTGAGGGCAGGTATGGGTTTGTTTTCCTATTTCACCTTCGTTTATTGATGGTTTTTATGCGTTTCGAACTTAGTATGCCCCATTACCTACACCGAAGCCTGTTCAAAATGGCCAAATGTTACAAACACAGTCAGGCTGATACCAGCCTCTTCCATGTGGGATTGATTAAAATGTGTATGGTGTATGAGATGGGGTTACGTCGTGATTCTTGGGATAATTTCCTTAGCCGTAATGGCTTTGTAGTGTCAAACCCTCCGTAGGTCGATAAGCCTATAATGACCAAGAGCAAGCATACCCCTGTACCCTACAGTGTTTTGCTACTCAAACCGCTACCCGATTCCCCTACGAGCTTGCCCGTGGCTATGGTTGCTAAGCCTACAGTCAATCGGCCTAAATCTAAAGCTGGTGTTAATGCCAAAGGTAAGAAAAACTCTCACTTAATTTCTCGCATGCCGAGAAACAAGTCTAAAACTTCTGCCAACGCTGACCCTATCGTGGTCAGCAAAAGCTCTGATTTTGAAATCGAACGATTTCTCGCCGACGAGTATCCTTACTCGGAAGGATTATGTGACAAGCCTGCATGCGATTTTGTCAACAATCTACCACCTTGTCTGAAAGGTAATCCTAAGTTTCCTGGCATTAAATTAACACAGCGAACCCGCAGTGAGTCATTGAAAATCCCTGATGCCCCGTGCGACCAGTGTGGGTTATGGTTGGATAGGTATTACACCGATGTGTCGATATTGCAGACCAGGATTCATGATTTAGAAAATCAAGTGGTTAACCTCACCGGTCATGAAGCAAAGGTGCAACCCTCCGACAAGAAACAACGAACCACTGGCTCTATCCTGTTCAAGAATGTCAAGTCGGCCACGACAATTGTCAATTCGAAATTGGCATAATCTCAGCAGTCTACCAGGTATAACCCTCGCCCATTTATATGGCACAATCATAAGCTATGTGTTCGTTATCAACTTGCTCGGCTACATAGACATGCACTGTTGTACATGGTTTGTTTTGATAAATCGAATTTTGTTTAAAGTTTGAGTTGGATTTGGATTTTGATTCTAAATGATCATATTCTGGATTTGATTGTTTAAAATTAGTTATGATATAATGCTCTGTTGCTTCTATTTTAGAAAGCCGTTTTGTATTTTAGATTTTGGAACACGATCTATCTCTTGATTCGAATTGGTTATCATGCACATAAACGATGGTTGCTCTGTTATAATTTAACCTTTGTATGGTTTTGACCAACACAGATACGATGTTGATTTTGTTTAAATAAGGCGTTTTGTTTTACTTTGAAGATCGATGCAATTCGTAACTATAACCCGATTACTAGCCAGTCAATCCGGGAAGCAAATCGACCCTGTTCTGTTATGAGATGACTGTGTAATTTGGTCACAAATGAATGTGTGAAATCAAAACGACATACCCAGAATGATGATTCGTCCATAATTGTCTTAGACCCGATCTCATTTGATTGTTGTCCAGTTCACAGTTAGCAATGCTGTTTGTTTTTTACTGTGTCATACTCTGATATTGAAATCGATGATAATTTTGGTCAATGCTTCCACGCATATTTCATTTTGAGTATATCGTGACAACCTTTCTCAATTTTGATTACAACAGAATCTTATGCATAATCTACAGATCGCCTATCTTTGTTGTTGGTTGAAACGACTATGTATTGCTACAGTTGTAACAAATTATAATTAAGATTTCGATTTTGATTGCATTTGATTACTATTTTGGGTCGATTGTGGTTGATGATTATGATTACATCGTATCTTATATGACTCGAATCAAGGATTAATTTGTTTGATACAAAACAGGCCTGTCAAAAGTTTGACCATGTTTTATGGTGACTGGAAACAGAGCATTTGTTTTTACCCTGTTTGATTACATTTCTTTTGATATGGTTTGATTTAAATGATAAATTTGGTTGAATTATTAGTAGTTCAATGATTATTAAAAGATAATTCAATTTGATTTGATTTGATTATTATCTGATCCTGTTTACTATTTTGACTAACTACAGAATCAGATGATTCTGTAGCTAAGTCTGTAAAGTCAATTTTTTATTGTTTTTCTAATAAAACATCCTTCTAACTTGGTTTTTGTGTTCTATTGCAGGCAAATTCGAATTAGCAATAGATATCATGGGCAGTTAGGGGATGATCTACAGATTTTACTTGCTTTCTATTTTCTTAGTTTAGGAGATTTTGGGATTTTTCCCAGATTGTGTAAACAATTTGCTATTATTCACAAGGATGTTTTACCTTGTGAAGGAACCTATATAAACCTATGATTTTGTAATAATCGATCATCCTCAGTTGTGGGAGAACAAGGATATGTAATTTTGATTCAGACTGGAGCAGAATTGGTGTCTTGTCATAGCTTTTGCTTTTCAATATATCAACACTTTGTTCCATGTTTTGTATATCATTTTGTTTATGGTTTAGTATTACTTTGTTATCTAAATCAAATGCAAATGATATAATTTATTTACTGTTATACATATCTTGTTGTTTCCAAATATATAAAGGACATAGCAGTTGTTGATTCATTTGGTGAATGATATCTTTGTCTTCTTCATAAATTGAATTGTTATATATAAGCTTGCTGCATAATAGGTTTCCCTTTTGCAGGAGTTTGTAATCAGAAAACTGTTATGATTTTCTTTTATGTCTTGTTTGTCCTGTAACATACTTCAAGAAGCAGCATGGTTGATCATTTCCGAAAAGATTAAGGACTTAACGGTGTGAGTTTCCCTCCTCCAATCAGCTTAGAAGCAATCATACGCAGGGCAGACTTGGAGCGTTTCCAGGTCAATTAGTATTTAGTTTACTGCTTTTATTAAGTAGTTTAACATAGATATAATTTTAATTTGCTTTAATTTCAGTCAGTTTACTTTCTTATTCATAAATCATAAAATCAAAAAAGAGTTATCTTCGCTGTCTTGGGACAGCAAGCAAATCAGTTTCACAGGTTTTATTCAAATCTGTAGATTGTATCCAATGTATATTTGTGAATAAACTGTAATTAAATTGATAATTAGATAGTTGATTTGAGTTATTACAAGAGTAATTAGTAGTTTATATTTAATAGTTAGAGTAGTTGTAATTAGTTTTAGTTTATTTAGTAGTTTGTTTTGTTAGATTAGTATATTAGTTTCTTTATTTGTTTTATTAGTTTCTAGTTTCTTTAGTTTAGATTACTTAGCTCAGATCATCTTTTCTCTTTGGTTTTATTAGGAGACCTTAGAGCGGCCAACGGAGCCGTTAAACTCATCAGGGTGGTCCATTCCAAACGGCTTGGGTTATTTAGACAACCCCGGACCGGTTCCACTCTCCCAGTTGATGGACGATCAATTTCTCCCGTCAACAATGTTATAAACCTAATTTGCACCAGGCATACTTACCTGGCATCAAGCCATATCAAACTCCTTCTTTTCCAAAACACTACTGAACAACTCTTCTTAAAAACCCCCTTTATAAAGGCCCATGTGCCTTGCTCCATTACTGCACGTGTGTACACACTAGTTGCCCCAATACATCCCACATGTACCTACAAAAGTACAGAAAAAGGAAAGTTGTTGACGAAACACACAACTTTGGGAAAGTTAACTAAACCTTTCGACCATGCATGGTCGGTCATTCGAAAAAATACCTAGCTCTTTATAGCCTATAAAAGAAGGGGTAGGGGTCTCATTTGAGAAGAGGAAAATCATAGTAAAGAGACTATACCCAATTGAGCATTCCCCTTGTCCCAACCTTTAGCCATCCTTGTGCAAAGAGAAGTATAGAGCAAATCAGTTGGAGTACAATTGAAGAGGAGCCCAAGACTGGTTTTGAGGAGCAATGCCGACCACATATTGTAAGTTTACTCTTGTGAATATTAATACAAAAAGGAATTATTTTCTCGTCCTGCCATATCATGTGTTTGAGTTCAATGTTTATTTTATGATATTGTCACAACTAACCCAACAATTAGTATATGAAATGCATGTTCCCATATATTTTTTTTTTCATGTGTGAATGCATGTCAACTTTGGGAGGAGGCTTGTAATCAAAGAGCGAGTGAAAGCAAAGGGATCGACCTCAAACAAAGGACTTAAGGTAGAGTTACCGAATCTCATTTACACCTTTGTATTGCATGAATGTGGGGTTTTGTGTTGGGAGAATAGAAACGAGTAGAAGCCTTTGAAATGGTCATTTTCTATATGCATGATTAGAGCCCTTAAATGCTAAGTCTGTAGGATGGATTCCCACCCACAATAGAATTGGTGAACATACTGGGGACTCTCTAGGGTTTTCTGGGAGTCTTTTTGGGTATTTTTAAAACATTTGGTTTCATTCCTTATTTTTAAAGTTTCTGCAAAAGTCTGAGCTAACAGAGATTCTGGTCTTCCATACCATTTATCTATGTTTCTTTCCCGAGCTGCATTTTTTTTTTACAGGAACCACAGAGGTACACGCGGCCTGTACAAGGCCTACATGGATGTACTCGCTCCCTACCTTCACACAGCCCATGTGTACATGCTAGCTGATGAAGTGTCAGTCGCATGTATGATTTCAATAAATTTATTTTAGAGAGGCAATCATCCTCTCCCCTGTTAGAAGTGATCCTTCGCAGGGGTTTTCTGGAACTCATTCTGGGCTCTGTGTTTGCAGTTTTATAGCTTAGGTTCCACCTCAAATTGGTTTTGTTCTATGAAATTTTCCTTGAATTTTTTTCTTTTTTCTGACAAAGTAAGTGTCTAAGTCTTCAAGAGATTCTAGTTCTCAATACCAATAGTCTCTGTCAGTGCTTGATTTCTTGTATTTTCATTTTTGAAGAGTTTTATAAGTACACATGACTTGCATAAGGTTTGCACATGTATACACATGCCCTAACTTTACACAGCTCGCATGCACACGCTGGCTATTGAGCTGTCAACAACATGCCTGTGGAGAAATTTTTTTGTTTAAGGAGAGATAGTGATCCTTTTCTTTGTCAAGAGTTTATACCTCTCAGGTTTTTTGGTCTCTGTCATATCGGTCAATAACTTAGGTTTGATCACAACAATAGATTTATTTTTCATTAAGAATTTTTCCTCAAAATTTTCCTTTTATAGGGTTTTTTAGACAAGTGTGAGAGTCCATTTTAATATGCTTGTGTGTCATTTTTAAAGTGACTCTTTGCAATCTACGCTTAGTCTAGAAGTTTTCTTGCTCTTTACTTGTTTCTATTTTTCCTTTTTGCTTTGTGAGCATTCAAATAAAAAAAATCGTTTATTTCTTTGTTTGGTTAAGTAGTTATTGGTTTGCATTTATAACTAGGAAAAGTTTTTCTTTCATAAGTTCTTGGTTGTTTACTTAGGAAAATAAGTATCTCGTAGTCAAGCAAAATTCTATTTTGAGTTTTTTGTTCAAATATCTTGGAAAAAAGTTTAGTTTGAAAAGTTGATTAAAAATTGTGTCAAGAAGAAGTTATTTTGTTTCCAGCTTTCTGTTTATTTTTCTTTAGTCTCTAAAACATCATTAGTTTCACTTTCATAACCTTTGAATTAAGACAAGCCATAAAAAATTAATGATTAATTAAAATCAACTAGACTTTATGTTTGTAGGGTCCATCAATTAGTCTAGGCTAGAGCCTTGATTTAGGTTGGAGAGGAAACTCTTCAAGGATGCAAAACATACATAAGAGTCTGTGCTAGGGAGTGTTAAAAGTCCAATATCATGAAAGTTATCCGGGACCCCCCTCTAACATAGGGGCTAAACACGAGGTCACGTGTGGAAAGGTAGTGGAGATAACCCCTCCAAAGCCAGACCAATCGTAGTGGAGAACACATATAGAGGGCTTGTCTTGGGATTCCGTCGATTGCCTTTGCCACGGAGCTTCGTGGGTATAGAATCCATTTGAGGTCCTTGGTTGTCTTCCAGACCACTTGCTTTAGATACCCTTGATAGGTTTCGAGCTTGATACCCTGCTCATTATGGTCTACCCTATTGTCGACTGTACCTACCTGGTGACTGTTCGCGCACTAGAAACCTAGTTGCCTATCTTTTTTAGAGATATACACAGGTGACTGCGGGGGTATACCATGGTAACTAGGAAAAGCATTGGGCCACGCTTTGTAGAGTATACCCAGAGGGTGCTTACATGTTCAAATTGCACTTGCATCAGTAATTTGGTCTAGTGTTGGTTGTTGTAATTGTTCTTCCAACTAGTTTAGTGTTTGCTTGTTTTATCTTGTAGGGTCTTTTTTCTAGTGTATGTTGTTTTTGAATGAATAAAAATCCATAGTGTGTATTTGATCTTCTCACACAGTGGAGGATCATGAGCTCTGTCAGTCATGAAGGCTTCTTGGCCTACCTCCGATTACACTAGAGCCACCCCCGACACCGTTAAGGCAAAAGCTTGAACAACAAGGGCCTTTTGAATCAACTGGGTCACAAAAAACTATGCCCGACCAACATCCGGAGGAACCAACTATTTCAGATCTTGGAGCGGAAGCTCTCGATCCACCCAAAACTCCAACCATTGATATTTATACACCCATCATCATACAAATTTATCCTTATGGGCACCAGATAGTGTACACGTAGCAATGGAAACAAATGTTTCCACTTCTTCTGGGAATTCTTCTATTCCCACTATGACTGTCACCACAGGGGGTGTTACACCTCCTAACCCACTGTTGTTGGTCCATGCCACCATGGTCTCAACTGCCTCTACCTTGAGTAGTAATCCAATCCTGTATTTGGTGGCAGCCACTACTCCTTTCACACAGAGTGTGACAGGCCCTCCGTTCTCATACGAGATGCCTAGATCAAGTATAAGCCATGTACTATCCTACTTCACCTTAAAGACTTTAGGTCTGGGGTAAGGGATCTCTAACGCTTCTCTATAAGGGCCCGTGGGGGGCACTTCAGCTCCCTTTGATGCTTTCCCTTATGGGGGAGGTCATATACCTTCTTTGTCCCCTTCACTCAGAGGTACCCACCAGCAATCTGCTGGGCCAAACACACACCATAGCTCACATGGAGTAGGGAGTCAAGGACCACCTTCTCATAATATGTCGATAGGGTCGACATCATTTTCTTTGTTCGGTGCATTTGGTAACAATGCTTTCTCATCAGCTACTTTCTCGATTGGGGGTAACCTCGGTTATGGCCAACCTAATCCTATGCAAGGTACTATTCCTACACAGGGGGAAAACCCAATAACTTCTTCCACATCAGGACCTTGGAATTCTTGGCAAGTATCAATTCCCTCGTCAGGAATGTTGATCTGGGGAAATTATTTTCACAACCAATGGAACCCCAGGCAAGGTACAATACCTATGCCCATGGGATCGGCATGGGGCAACCCTTCCCAAATTGCTTTGAATGTAATGCATGCCCAACCATCTACGTTCTATTTTGGGAATCAGTCGATGATGTCTCCTCAAACACAAAACCTGTACGCTAGTCATGGCCATGGTTTTTACTAGAACCCTGGCCAACAACCCAACTTTTCCTGGAAACCTGGTGCCAGTCAAACTCCAGGCCCCTTTTTCCATGGTTATCATCAACAAAAACCAAAACTACCTTTCTTGGAAAGCTTACATTTTTCAGACTTGGCAAGGTTGTTGAATGACCCCATCTGTCACGATCCACGTTGGCCCCCTATGCTGACAAAATTTCCTTTGGACATACCAAAGTTTGAAGCCAATCCTAATGAAGATCCAATGGATCATGTGACCACCTTCCATATTTGGTGCTCATCTAATTCATTGAAAGACGACTCCATACAATTGCGATTGTTTCAATGCACTCTCATTGGGAGTGCTGCGAAATGGTACATTGAGATCGATCGCTCAAGATATTATTCCTTTTGAAAATTGGCAATGTCATTCCTAAACCATTTCCAATTACCTGTGAGATACGACGCCGTCACAGAATTGCTCGCCAATTTTGAACAGACAAAAGCGGACCATATCTCTAATCACATATGAGAATGGGGACATTGGAAGAGTTTGATTAAGGTACCAGTCCCACCATCATTCCTTCTTGAGTGGTTCCTTAAGTATTTGGTTCCCCATATATCCAAAGATGTCGCAATGTCGGGAGTATTTTCTGAAGAAGATGCCATCATGAGAGCTCAACAACTTGAGATAATTTATTCTCAGTCTGGTTTACTGTACAAGATTTTTCCGGATGCACCATGATCCATACTTGATGAAACTAGATAGAGAGTTGTACCACATGCCGATGGTATTATAGGTTCAACACAAACAAATCCAGTTGAAAAACTGACAAAACAATTGCAACAATTGTCTATACAACACACAACATCCAACCAAACTACTGTTTTGACAACTCCCCCTACCCAATCGTCGGATGTACATAGTGTGCAATCGACAAATCCGAAGGCCACCCAATAGCCTGATGGAAAGAAAAAACAACGTAAGAAGGGTAAGGGGGATAAGAAACCCACTAATAATGTTGGCGGGGGAAACATGAAGAAACAGAAGGCGAAGTATTCATGTAACCTGTGCGTAGAAGACCACCTAACCCACCAATGCTCTCGGCTTGTAGAGGCCCAAAATTTTGTGTCACAACAACAACCTGCTATATTAACGAATCCATTTCAACATGGGAAAAACCTAACCCAAGCCTCTACAAGAACGGAAGGGGGCAGTCAAGGACCCTCTCCATCTTCGAACAATCCTGCATCCATGAATCTGTATATGATGAAAGGTGATTCTTTTATATCGACTAGATCACATGACTACAATAAGCCAAGCACCTCTAAGAAAGGTAAATAAGTTGAAATCCCATCTCTTCCTCTCCAGATCAAGAAGAATTTGGGCAAAACGATGACACGCATCCCAAAAGGTGCGTTCAAGAAAGCTTCTCACAACCCAAATGCAAGGGCCACCCATAACTATTCTGTGGTGGAGGATTTGTCTCAAACCCCTTGTGCGATGTCTACTTTGGAGGTCCTCCAAATCTTCCCTTCCCAGAGGAAATCTTTGTTATCCGCTTTAGGATTTTTCGAGACTTGTAATTAGAGTACAATCATGCTGGATACAACCAACTTAAAACCTCATCTCCCTTACTACGTATCATTTCAGATAGTAGTGGCTTACCCCACGAAGAATTTTACTTGGAAAAGTTTCCACACGGTGGTTGATGAGGGTGCCTCAACATGCATCATGTCGTTGGCATGTTGGAAGGCCATTGTCCAACCTGTTTTGTCTCTGTCACCTACTCTTCTTACTGCTTTCGACAGTCGTTCATTCTGACCACATGGCATCATCCCCTCTTTCCCCATGTAGTTAGGAGGGAAGACTATGTCCATCGAGGTAGAAGTAGTCGACACATCCCTCGTCTACAATCTCTTGTTAGGTAAGAGTTGGACCTATGCCATGCAGACAGTGGTCGCTATAGTTTTCCAGGTCTTCTTGTTTCCACACAAGGGCCAGATCATGACCATTGATCAATTGTCCTTCTCCTGACCTAACCGTTCATTGGGGGCATCCATGGTCCTGATGATTGATAATCCTCAACTGGGTGTTGTCAACGTAGGGGTTTGTTTGTGCCCACCTTTGATGGTTACTTTCGATTACCCGCGTCCTCAAGGTGATGTCAAGTTCATATCAGACCACCATAAGGTTGAGATTTTCCAAGTTTCTTTGTTTCTCATGACTTACTTAAACAATCCATGGATTCTTCCTTCCCCATCTGCCATTATGGAAGGGACGGGGCACCATGGTATGTCCATGCCCTTGTCCATGATAGAAGAAACATACTCTTTAGTCCAACAAGCTTCAGCCGACACCGATCCAACTCCTGTACAAGAGTTAGATATGATTCCAGTTTTCTATTTGGGCTCAAGGTTCCCTCACTGATACCGATTCATTAGACTTAGTCTTTCCCTTAGATGAAGCAATGACTAGTCCAGACAAACCCTAGGATGATCTCCATCACAGATCATACTTCCTCCCAAAGTTAAGAAGAATTGAAGTAGGGGAATTCACCTTGACTATGACTGGAGATAGGTCTTGTCCTATCAATCCCTTGGCTACACATGAGGTTTACGCTGAGGGTAATATGGAAAATATCGTTGAAACTATACCGATTAATATCTCTAGAACCCCTAGCATCATGGAAAATGTTTTCGTCGGAGCTGACTATTCCCCCGAAGAGATTCAAATCTACATAGACTTATTTAAATATTTTCGCGACGTATTTTTTCTGGTCTTACGAGGAAATGCCAAGCATTGATCCAAAAATAGTCGAGCATGAAATCAGAACTTATCTTGATGCCATGCTAGTTCGACAGAAGATTCGTCTAGTTAATCCCAAGAAAGAAGCAGCTATTAAGGTTAAAGTAGAGAAGCTGCTCAAAGCAGGTTTTATCTATCTTGTCCATTTGAACCAATGGGTGTCAAATCTTGTGTTGGTCAATAAGAATCAGGGCATGATTCACGTATGTATGGATTTTCATGATTTGAGCAAAGCCTATCCAAAAGATAATTTTCCCACACCATTCATTGACTAGATAGCCGATGAATGCACTGATTGTGAGGCTTTTTATTTCATGGAAGGTTTTTCTGGATATAATCAGATACAAATCAAACCTAAAGACTAGCAAAAAACAACTTTCATCTGTCCATGGGGTACATTTGCTTATCGTAAGATGCCTTTTGGTCTCAAAAATGATGGAGCTACCTTCAAGCAGGCCATGTCTTTTTCTTTCCATGATCTCAAGAATATAGTCGAAGCATATTTAGATGATTTAGCATCATGATCTCTCAAGAGAATGAATCATCCCACACACCCTCGACTTATCTTTGAGTGATGTTGCTACTTTTGGATTCGCTTGAATCCAAATAAATATAGATTTTGTGTAATGTCAGGATGGCTACTCAGTTTCATAGTCTCAATAATAGGGATCATGGTCGATCCTCTCAAGGTGGAGGCAATACTTCAGTTGTCTCCTCTGCGTACAATCCTTCAGCTTCAAAGTTTACAGGGAAAACTGAACTTTTTGAGGCGTTTCATAGCCAATTATGCCGATATCACAAAGGGATTTATGTGTTTGCTAAACAAAGACGCCCCTTTTCATTGGGACGAAGCTACTCCACACTCTTTCAACAAATTGAAACATGCTCTCATGACTGCCCCTCTGCTCCGGCCACCTAATTATAAAAAAGATTTCTTATTGTACTTGGTTTTGACATAGTCAACTATCGACATGGTATTAGTTCAGTAGGATGACTTCCTCTCAGAATATGTGATTTATTACTTGAGCCGAGGCCTGGTTGGACTGGAACTCAATTATTCCCGTATTGAAAAACTAGCGTTGGTAGCCATTCATGATGTTCAATGGTTCCGTCATTATATTTTGTTTCAAAAGACCACCATCATTTCCATTGTGAATCCATTTCAATACGTATTAACACAACGCATCATTGGCAGAAAGATCAATCAATGGATAGTTTTCCTCCAGGAATTTGACTTAGATTTTGTTTCGGCGAAATCCAAAAAGTCACTGGTCTTTGCAGAACTCATCTCGGAACTTTCGGTTGAATCCAGTGAGGTTATTCCCGAAGAGTTTTCTATTATAGGAGACATGTTTTTGATCGCATCTTCAGATCCCTCATATGGATATATACTTTTCTATCTCTAGACTTTAAATTGCCCTGCCTCTGCTTCTCGTGATGAGCATCGCCATATATGCCATCAAGCTAAGAAATATCTCATACTCGACGACACTTTGTATCACCAAGGTGTAGATTGCATCCATCACTGATTTCTCACTCATGAAGAAGTAGTTATTGTGCTTAACGGCTACCATACTAGAGCATGTGGTGGTCATTTGTCTGGGTTGGAAACAACCCAAAATATTTTACGAGTTGGTTCCTTCTGGCCAACATTAATCAAATATTGTATCGAATTGGTCAAGAAGTGCCACCCGTGTCAGATCTTCTCTCGGAAGATGAGGGCACATCCCACTCCCATGTTTCCCATCATAACAGTTGGTCCCTTCACCAAGTGGGGGATTGATTACACTACATGCAACCCTCCTTCAGCAAGGGGTCACCGTTATATCATTGTATCCGTAAACTACTTCATGAAGTGGGTCGAAGCTATGCCAATGTTTAAAGATGATGGAGAGACTGCAACTCTCTTTTTGTTCAACCAGATAATTGCAAGGTTCGGCGTCCCGAGAGAGATTGTCACTGACCATGGCAGTCACTTTCATAACCAAATGATGACTGAATTAACATCAAAGCTTGGGTTGCTGAAAGAACATTCGTCACCCTACTACCCCCAAGAGAATGGTAAGGTGGAAACTGTAAATAAATCTCTTAATACCATCCTACAACGAATGATCAATTCGTCAAGTAAAATTGGCATTTGATATTTTTAGCGATATTTCTTTCTAAGGGGGTTAGAGAGAGAAAGAATGGGTTAAAACCCACTTATCCAAAGTTTTGGTCGATTATGTGCCCTTGGTAAGCAGCGAGCACGACTGGGCAGCCCAGATTTGCGCGCCCAGATCGACGACACACAACAATTCTCGGACCCCCCTCGCCTTTCGATCTTTAAGCGGAGGGGGGGGGTCCGGGATCGGGGGTGCAGCTCTCCGACGATTCAGATTAGCGCGCCCGGATCAACGGCAGTAAAGAGCAGCTCGGACCCCCCCCTCCTTTCTACCTTTAAGCGGAGGGGGGGGGTCCGGGATCCCATGTGCAGCTTTCCGACGGCCAGAATCGTAGCGCCCAGATCAACGGCTCTCGTGTAGTCCTGCCCCTCTCAGTTGTCTGGTGTTTAACCAGTGTGGGCCCTCCTCCTGTCATTTCATTCTTTCTTCGTCTCTCCCCTGCCGCCACGTGTCATCCACTCACCTCTCCTCAGTGGTCCTCGTGGCCCTCTTTCCGCCTTCCATCCACTCCTTTCTCGTCACATGTCCCAATCCCTTTCCACGTCGGTTTCTCACCCAAGGTCTCTCGTATTCTCCCTACCTTCTTGGGTGTCCTCTGCCATGATCCATCCTCTGCCACCCCTCTCTGTCATCATCATCACTTTTTTCCACCCCTTCCACACGCTCCCCGGTGTCGTCACACCTACTATGCCCCATGCCCTCTGCGCTAGCCCTCACGTTCATCTTTCAAGATATCCTGTTGCTCCAGGTGGCCGAGCGAGAAGTCATCCGGATCTCGAAATGTTGAGTTGGCTGGGCCATTATCAATCCCAAGAAGCAGTTATTGAGGCAGTTGAGGGTAGTTAGGCATCGTCTCCGCCATAATGGGAGCATCCTGCAATGAATTAAAAGCACGTCGATTCGCCGATATAACTGTCAGAAGATCGATCGCATCTTCCATAAGTTACACGGTTATTCAAAGATTGCGGCTGCAGAAGTGTCAGAAGCCATGCAGACGCAAAGCCTTCAATGCATTTTCTCGATCCTGTTGCTGTTGTTGTTTTGAGTATATGTAGGCATTTTTGCCATTTTTGTATCTATCGATGGTAGAGCTAAGCTCCCGACTGTAAAGTTTCAGCAAATACTCCGGTTTTCTGGTGATGCCTCTGTGTTTGAGATTTCTTGGTTTATAACAAACAGTTCTCTTTCTTTTCCGTCTTTGTTTCATCTTTTGCCGGAGGATTCACAGTAGTGCAGCTTGTTGCAATAAAGGATTTGTTGTGGCGTTGTCGTGCCCTCTGGTTTTCTGTATTTGAATGTAAAAGGATTTTGCGTTCGGATGCATTTCTTCTTTAATCTGTTGCACACCTGATGTATGTAATAGATCATTGCGCTCTTCTTGCGTAAATCTTCCACCTACTCGCCTTTACTATGACTCACTGTTTGGAGTTTATCAGGACCTCACTCTTTCATGCATGCCCGGTCTGGTTTCCGAGTTGATACGACGTTGTTTTGAGTTTCCCTCCATTTGATCACCTTTTAAAACAA
>JZKD02S1896146.1:877078-900824 GCA_000966675.3 Picea glauca | reverse complement strand
GTCAGAAGATCGATCGCGTCTGCCATAAGTTGCACGGTTATTCAAAGATTGCGGCTGCAGAAGTGTCAGAAGCCATGCAGACGCAAAGCCTTCAATGCATTTTCTCGATCCTGTTTTTGTTGTTGTTTTGAGTATATGCAGGCATTTTTTCCATTTTTGTATCTATCGATGGCAGAGCTAAGCTCCCGACTGTAAAGTTTCAGCAAATACTCTGGTTTCCTGGTGATGCCTCTGTGTTTGAGATTTCTTGGTTTATAACAAATAGTTCTCTTTCTTTTCCGTCTTTGTTTCATCTTTTTCCGGAGGATTCACAGTAGTGCAGCTTGTTGCAATAAAGGATTTGTTGTGGCGTTGTCGTTCCCTCTGGTTTTCTGTATTTGAATGTAAAAGGATTTTGCGTTCGGATGCATTTCTTCTTTAATCTGTTGCACACCTGATGTCTGTAATAGATCATTGCGCTCTTCTTGCGTAAATCTTCCACCTACTCGCCTTTACTACGACTCACTGTTTGGAGTTTATTAGGACCTCACTCTTTCATGCATGCCCGGTCTGGTTTCCGAGTTGATACGACGCTGTTTTGAGTTTCCCTCCATTTGATCACCTTTTAAAACAAACCGTGACATTAAATCTGATGGGCTTCGGGCTCTGCTCCTGCTAGCAATCCAGGAGTGACTTCCGAACGCCAACAGATATTATACTTGGCATTATGGGATTACCGAACATCTATTAAGATTGTAACCAGTTTCTCACCTTTTCAACTCGTTTACGGTCTAGAAGCAGTCTTTCCTATAGAATGTCATATCTTGTCCCTAAAATTGGTAGTACAGTTACTGCCAGACACTTCTCCACTTGAAGAGTGGTTATTATACCTTGAGCAACTCAATGAGCAACATCATGATGCAACCCTGGCCAATGAGCTCACAAAAAAAAATTCAAGTGTCAGTATGATCGGTCCGTTCATCCTCGGATTTTCTCTGAAGGTGACCTTGTCCTGGTCTATGACTAGGATAAGGACTCCCTGGGGGCAGGCAAATTCAAACCCATGTGGTTCAGACCTTTCATCGTGAAAGAGGTTCTAAAAAAGGGTGCTTATCATCTGGTAGACTTTGAGGGAAATGCTTTGGTGGAGCCTAGAAATGGGCTCTACCTCAAGAAGTATTACTCATAGGTAGGTCACCTTGGGTAACTTTTTGTAACATATGTATAATCTTTGTACTATTACTTTCTGGTTTCTTTTGGTTTTATGGACATGTTGTTTTGATGTTATCTTTTGTCACTGTGGCAGATGACAAGTGAATTAGAGGTGTTCTTTGGGTACACAGACAGTACTAGCCGACACACTCAGAGGCTTGCCTCCGTAACTTGGGCAATTTTTACACCTCAAGACCAATTATTATCTTCAGGAGGTATATATTTAGGCGACAACATAAACAATGTCACCGAATACAACATAGTTATTGAGTTTCTTCATGACGCTTTGTCATTTGGTATCTCTCACCTCTGGGTCTATTTAGATGCTCAGCTGGTTGTGTCTCAGTTAAATAGAGTCTACCGTGTTCATGATCCTACTTTACACCGACGATTCCTTAGGGTACGTCTCTTAGAATGAAGCTTTGATTATATTACATATTTTCATGTTCCTAGGAGATTAAATCAAGTCACAGATACTCTAGCTAATCAAATCTTAGATTGGCATCTTGCACACATATAAGAAAGACATACACATGCACATGTAAATACATTTTTAAAGGCAAATATGATCCATAAGACATAAAAAGACAAAAAAATCCATATAAAATATAAAAATCATCAGAGTACATAGGTAGGTGCAAGTGCCTCAACAATACGGCTAGTAACGATCATGGGGATTATGCCCTCAAACAATATACAAGTAGTTCCCTCAACACATGAAAAGTCTAGCCTATCTAAGGGTGGGGCTTGTGGGCCTTGTTGTAATAATCAACAATGTTTTCCAAATGCCAAAAAATCCGAACCCATGTCCATGGCGCCCCCATTACGTGAGGATACATAGATGGTGTAAGATCCTCAATCTTTGCCATGGGGACTGTGCGAGTGAGAGAGGTAAAATTTTGCTCTACTCATCTCAGAACCCTCTCAGCCTCATCGGCTGGAAGGTCTCCTGCTGCTGCTGGTCCCCCCATGATGGTGAGTGCATCCCTTGGCTGAGGATGTCGCTTGTTCCTCGCATAATCTTCTGGTCTCACTGGCCCACATCTGCACATAATAGACACATATCTGTCAAATTCTCTAGTATAAAAAAAAATGATATATATAAAAAACAACATAAAAATTACATATGTTTAAAAAAAAAAAAAACAGAAAAAAAAACAAACAAACGATGCAAAATTACCCATCTCTCCTTGCTCCTCGCCAAGAGGTACCGGTATCTTAGGGTCTCTCAAGAAGTCAATCCCAACATAAGGGTAATCCTCTATGATTGGGATCCGTCACGACAACCAAGAAAAAAAGTTGTCATCAAAGGAATCATTGGTCCTTCCTCCCCCCTGTCGTGGAAACAACACTGCCCATCTGCATATCGCGGGAAGAGAGGCTTGATGCCCTCATACCACCTCTTGAGGGATGAAATTGGGAACTTTTTCAAAGAATAAAGAGCAAAGAATCATTCCAAACCCAAAGTTCCTCTGAGTCCACAACCGACAGTCTATTAGTTGCCTCTTCATAAAATCCAGTAATGTGGTGCTCTAATACAAAATATGTGCATTTAAGCATTGAACAACAAAGTTCATCTGTGCATGGGATGCCTAATGCAAAGCCATAGACCCAGTAATCCGCCCGATGAGAAACACGATCGCTTGCAGTGCTATGTCTTAGATCTTTCTTATCGGCACTTACGAGCTCATCCGGTTTGTACCCGCCTCACAATGGAGTCCAATCAACTCCGATATATTGTGAGGCCCAGAGGGAAACGTATGGAAGTTGACTGGTTCCCCTCTCCTAGAGAGGCCAGTCAGAAAGTATATGTCCTCTGTCGTTGGAACCAGGGAATGCCCCTCTATCATAAATGCCTCTACATCGGGATGCCAATAGTAACCAATGCATTCAGTAGTCTAGGTTGTGCTCGCATAAAAGGACATAGAAAAAATTTCAACAATCCACATTGCATCAACGAAGCAACAACATTAGGTTCTTCCCCAACTAGCACACTAATATCCTCATGCTCTCTTTCTCTCCAGTGCACATACATCCTTCACATGGGCAAAGTTTAAGAGGGTTAATTCTTTTTTTTTTTTTTTTTGCACTAAATGGAGGGTCCGCGCAGGCTGTTGTGATGACAGTCACGTGTACATGTAGTCTACCATAATACAGAGTGAGTGTACACATAGGATTTCATAGGACAGCCCATGTGGATGTAGGGCTGACCTTTTGAAGGTCGATGCCCCCCCCCAAAAAAATGAAACTAAATGCCTAAATAAAGAATTATATTGCAATATGAGGTAGTTTATACTTACTTGGTCCAAGCGGATGGTTGTTTCGTCCACCGAGGCTCCCAAAATAAATTCTTTTCACAAAGGGGCACTTTTGGCTTTTAGTCAATTTTTGAATTAACAATGGTGATAATGAGTTGCCAACTTCTATTTATAGAGGTTTTGGACTCTTTTTGTCAATTTTTAGACCCTTTTGTCATTTTTTCTAAACTGAAAATCATTTAATATGCTTCAGGAGTCTTCTTTGGATGGTCACGGGAAGTATTTCTTTGGTTATTGGGAATTTTGTTTTGAGATTTGGGCATTTTGACAGTCCTTTGGTAAAAAGTCATTTTTTCCAACTCGTTGCATTTAAGTCAGGATTACACCTCCACTTTCTACATCTCGTTGTATTTTCTGCTTTTCCATAGATCGATTCCACCAAGATGCAACACAGAACCATTATTGCTTCTTTAGAAGTGTCGTGATTTGGTGGTAGAGATTACCGCAACATGGATGCCCTAGGTAGATCCTGGTTGCATTATGGAGTCCATGTTGTCACTAATGACTATAGGCTTGGGAGTCCCTTTTATTTTTTCATGATTACGAGTTTGAGCCTCATTTTCATGATTCCTTATCTCTCTTGACCTCACCCTCGGGACTGCCAAAACATAACGGGTCTTCTTTTAAGCCCTTTTTAGACCCTCTAAACATGAAAAGATTGTCAAGCGATCATGTGGCCTTTAACGCTAGTTAAACTGAAATTTGAAGTCACATCTATCCGACAGTAGTTTACCCCTTTTTCGGTCCGGATGGTCAACTGTACGAACAAAGGTATACTCTAGAGGTCTCAGATCTCTAAAAGAGTACCCTCAAGTATAATTTTAACCCTTTTTTGGGCCTGAGGGACTAAATTTACAAAAAAGGAAACCCCACGGAGTCCATAATTAATCTCTTTTCAGAGTCCCTAAAATTGAAAAGATCATTGATTGACCTTATTCTTTCACACTCGTTAAAATGGTCCAGAAGAACATTCTTGATGGAGTCCATAGTTAAGCTTTTTTCAGACCCCTTAAAAATGAAAAAATTGTCGAGTGATATTGTCTTTATCACACTCGTTAAAATGGTTTTGAATAGACGTCTTGTCGGTTCTAGTTTACCTCTTTTTCGAACCAACTAGACTACCTTCGAAAAAGGTACCCCATCGGAGTCTCCTTTTACATTTTTTCAGACTCTTTAAATATGAGAAACCGTCGATCTTACCTTCTCTAGGCTCGTTAAACTTACATTGAAGGACGTTACCATTGTGTGTCTTATTAATCGCATTTGCATACCCGCGTCTTTGGCCTAATGCCATATCCATGTTGTTGTCATCTGAACCATCTAAAAAATGCCTTATACGCAAGCCCTGTAGCACTTTGCCTTTGTGTCTTGACACCTTTGGCCCCAGGAGGGATTTTTTTCGAGTGTCCTTGCCTTTAACATCAGTCTTTTCCTTGCACCTCGAAATCATATGTTTGCGACACTCATTCCTCCTTTGTTACGTAGCATTCTTTTATTCTTTTTCCAAAATTATTGAAAAAGACAAAAAAATAAAATATACCCCAAAAAGAGGAAGGGAAAAGTATTTTCTTTATATTGGCAGCACAATGAATCTCCCTTGGATAAAGCACATCCTTTCGTTTGTCTGTCAAGCCCTGAGATTTAATATAACCTTAGGAAGTTGTTCCCGCTACATTGAGTTGTCTCCTTCTCCATTTGGTTATTCTTCCAAACATATGGAGAGTTTGTGTTGCCTCCTGCCTCATGAACTTATGTTAATTCCATGTTGCATGAGTCTCATTATTTGTCATGATATTGTCCAAGGGAAGTTTTTACCAAGCCTGAGTCGGCCTCTCTGCAGTTTGTCTCTTTCCCTCATACCTGACCATCCCGAAAGTCCAATCAAGTCTTTGTTCGAAATCAATGAAGCCTTTAGTCTGATCATCAAGATTCTCTAGTCCATGACTGACGATCCATCGAAGACCTTTGGGTAGTGAAGTTGTACACTCGTATTACACTCTTACCTGATTTTGAAGATTTTGAAGTTGTTGCTCGAGCTCTGAAGACCTCATCTCTAGCCATCAGGCCTTATCAGCTTCTAGAAGATGGATACTATAGATGTATATATTTTGATTTTGAGCTGTAGATCTGTTGTGTATTGATCATGGCTACACTTTATATAGTTATATGACATGGATATACAATGTATTTGATTGGTATCCATGATTTTATTTCATCCCAAGCATGGGTATGCCCGCCTCGGTGAGACAATTGTTATTTTGCAGATGGAACCTCCCGATTTCTGGTCTTGGGCTCACCGGTTTGGTACGTTGATAAAGATTGATAATGTATTTCGGCCACCAGATTCTCTTCTGACCTCACACATTAGGGGGCATCTATTATAACCCTAATTTTCACTAGACATACTTACCTGGCATCAGACCATATCAAACTCCTTCTTTTCCAAAACACTACTGAACAACTCTTCTTAAAAACCCTCTTTATAAAGGCCCATGTGCCCTGTTCCATTACTGCACGTGTGTACACGTTAGATTCTCCAATATATCCCACGTGTACCTATAAAGTAAAGGAAAAAGGAAAGTTGTTAATGGAACACACAACTTTGGGCAAGTTAACTAAACATTTTGGCCATGCATGGCCAGTCATTTGACCAAATATCTAGCTCCTTCTAGCCTATAAAAGAAGGGGTAGGGATCCCATTTGAGAAGAGGAAAATCATAGTAAAAATATTATACCCAATTGATCATTCCCCTTGTCCCAACCTTTAGCCATCCTTGTGCAAAGAGAAGTATAGAGCAAAGAAATTGGAGGATAGTTGAAGAGGAGCCCAAAACCAGTTTCGAGGAGCAGTGTCGACCATATGTTAAATACCGAGATGGATGAAATCTACCACCGACTATTGAAAGTTACCATCTCGGGTACACAAAGATGGGATGAGTTGTGCAAATTGATTAAGTAAAGATTAAGGTCTCATTCAAGTCGGCGTCTAGCACAGTCAAAGTCATATGAATGACTCACCAACGGTCTTCCCCAAAATCAGAATGAGAGATTCGACGCATCATCATCAGTTCCTATAGTTTTGTATCTTGTTATCTAGATAGTTAAAATTAGCATCTTCCACATCCTGATCATTGATGACAGAGTCACTTGTAATTTTGATTATAAATTCTTCAAAATTTGAAGTACTGAGGGTTGATATTTATGCCCGAGCAAGTTGTAATCGTTGTATTTTTTATCAAGAGGTTATTCCAGTAATACAAAGAGACATTTCATAGGATTCCTTCGTGTTAGCTGTTGGTGAAGTTTCCTTTGTCTTCGTAAAAAGTTTTCTTTCTCAGTTATCATGTCGTTTTTCTAATATAATCTTCAAAAGAGGTTAAAGTTGCAGAATTTATCATTGCGTACTCTGTTCCTAATCTTTTATATATTTAAATATTTTCCTTCTAATGTTATAATGAAGAAATTATTAATTTCTTTTTTGTTTTAACTGATATCCCACCTTTTCAACAGTCCATCATTTTATTTCTAAAGAATCCAACAATTGCACTACCTTGCCCTGTAAAATGAATCTTCTAAAAATTGTCCTTTGATATCCATTTTTATAAAACAGACCCCATAGCCAAATGGAAGCGTAAGTGACATTCATCCATTTTATTCAAAAAAAAAACAAACAACTTAGTACTATTCTTTTTAACTAGCCTAAGATCTGAAAATCCAAACAAATCTAAATCTTACAGAGAGATCCCTCTCTGAAACTGGCAGGGCTAGATCCCAGTTTCGAAGTGGTTGATTAAGGTTACCTCTTGTAAATTTATTCTTCCAATTTACAACCTCTGGGAATTTACAGAGTGCTAACATCATTGGCAACCATATTGGGGAAGTCTGAACAGATTTCCAATTCTACAATTTCTTTTTTCTATACAAAGAAAACCTTATTTCTGAACAAGTCATAAAATCCAAATATATTAAGAGATAATGTTCAGAGGTTGTTAAAATTTGTATATAATTAATTTAAGTTTATCTTAAAAGAAAAATAAAATAAAAACTAGAATTTTGGCTCCTGAAATAATTTTTACTAGATCTCATCCAAATCCAGAACCTGCAACTGCAATAGACAATCACGAGAAATTACTCAGAAAGAAAACCATTACGGAAGGTTTAGGAAGTCACAGTCCCTTTCACAGATCTCCTTACCTCCTAGAGAAACTGGTTTCCCTTCAGGATCTTGAGTTTGATATCCCTTTTGAACAAAGCCTTTTTAGAACAAAATCAGACAGCTTTGTTAGTGAAACTGTGTTGGATCAAACCATCCTGCAACCTAAGACTCCTAAAATTCTCTCACCCAGGGCAGACGTTGATTAACGTTTTCTCTAGGAATTTCATAAATTAGAATATTTGGTGGCAAATATTGATCAAGCCTTGGATAGAGCTCATTTCTAGTAGTCAATCGAACTTTCTTTCTTAACGATTGTTGCAGCCTCTGTGAAACCTCAAACAATTCACTCTGCACCCCCTAGCCCTTCATCCTCCACTTTATCTGTTACATCCCCTCCAATCATACAGGTTACTGTTCAAGCTCATCCACCAGCTATGGCAGCAAGATATGGTCCCTTGCTGTTAGTTGCTCCTTTGCATACCATGCCTCAATATTATCAAACTAGACTCCCTCAGTATGACAGTACTGCTTCTATTAATGCACAACAACATGTTGACAAAATGAATGATTATTTTGACATGCAGGAAGTAGATGAAGCTCATGTACAAATGAGATTATTTGCACAAATCCTGGCTGGGGACGTTAAAAAGTGGTTTAAAGCCTTACATACTGCTTCAATAACAGATCTTGCCACTTTTCACAGAAGTTTTCTAGACAGATGGGAGGTTAGTAAAAATCCACTCTAGATATTATCAAAATATGAAAACATCAAGAGAAATCAGGGAGAAACAATGCAGGATTTAACCTTTACAATGCCATCCCAACTGACATAAAACCGCCTCAAGGTTTAGCACTAATTAAGTTTCCAGATGGATTTGACACCAATATGTCATATCAGCTAAGGGAAATAAATTCAGTGACTCTGGAAGACATGCAAAAAAGTGCAGTGAGCATGGAGGCTAACCTACTAGCTAGAAGGGCCAGGCAGAGAATAGAGAGGAGGGTCACAATCAAAGAGGAACCTTCCACATCCTCTTCATATGAAAAATTGGACTCTTTAACCAGAGCGATGGAGAGAATGATGGAGAGACTTACTATAGCTAAAATAAATCCTCCTAGGGATAACCAAGCTACTCCTCCAATTCAAAACCCAAACTTCAGAATAAATCCGCCCCAGATCCAGCAGAGAGATCTTAGGGATCAAAGAGAATATAGGGGGCCAGATAAATAGATCATACCACCCCTCCAGGAGAATTACACTGATGATGGGGAGGCGTTACTCGAGGAATTCGATGACACTCATATAAACCTCATGGGCATTCATCATGATGAATCCATTTTCCTCACCCGGGAAGAGCACGAGATTTTTCTTTTTTCACAAATAGAGGTAAATGAGGAAGCAGATGAAAGAAAACATGAGGCTTTTGAGAATGATATTATGGAGATACACAGGCAATATAAATTTAGGAGCAAGAGAGAAAATGAAAACCCTCCAAAGAAGATTTTTGAAACAAAGAAGGGTAATGAAACAAAGAAAATAGTCGAAACCAAGAAGGCTTGAGAAAACCCTCCCAAGAAAGTCCTTGAGAGAAAATCAGACTGAAGTTTCATCAATCATTCAAACAAGCCAACCAAGGGCATCTAGCTATAGAGTTCGAAAAGATAAACTAGAAGTACAGACCTTAAGCAAAGTTTCCACTGCATTCAGCCTTGAATGGGAACTAGCTAAATTAAAAATTTCCATTCCCCTCTTTGAGTTAATGAACAAGAATGCTTATAGGTCACAGGTGATTAAAGCTTCAATAATTGAACCTGAGATATGTACTAAGGCTTTGAATGTTGGATCTACAAATCATTCAGACACAGTAAATCTTGTTGATGACCGACCATAGCTCATGTTTGGTCCTGAAGTAGATAGTCAGACTGATAATGGGGCCGTCACACCTTTTTACATCAGCCTAAATATCCACAGCTCAATATTACACAATGCTATGTTGAATTCGGGTGCCTCTCATAACCTGATGCCCAAGGTAGTGATGGAAAAGTTGGGAATCGATGTCACCAAACCCTACAAGGATTTTCATTCTTTTGATTCCGGCAAGGGTAAATGTATAGGCCTAATCAAAGACTTATGCATCACCCTAGCCCAAATTCCATCATAGAGTATGGTAATGGATATAGTAGTTGCGGACATTCCCCCAAAGTACGGTATGTTACTATCAAGGTCATGGGGAGCTAAGCTGAAAGGAACTCTGTAGCTAGACATGTCTTATGGCACTGTTCCAGTCTTTGGACAACAAAGAATATTGTACAGGGAAAATTTGATGAAACACATGTTCAATAGTCAAGAAACACCTCATAATTACCTCCTGTACTCAACACACTCTAACCTGGATTCTTTCATATTATACAATGACGATGACCTGGAAGGACAAATTGCCCAGATGGAAAGTGACACAACTAATCCAAAAGAAAATAAAGAAATCATTGAGGCAAGAGAGGTCAAAACTGTGGAAAGTGAGGATCTGCCAGCAGATTTTTGGAGCATGGACTTCGATGGTGCAGTGAGCAAAGAGAGAGTCAGAGCTAGAGTTTGGTTACATAATCACATATCAAGATATTTAGAGATCCATTCCTACAAATTGAGCTTCAAATTCACTAACAACATAGCTGAGTACGAAGATTTCATGCTCGTCCTGAAACTATTGAAGAAAGTTGGTGCCAAATAGATAATGGTAAGGGGTGATTCTGAATTGATTATCAAGAAAATCAAAGGTGAGTATGCAGCAAAACATCCTAGACTTAGATCCTATCGGAATATTGTTTTGGATGCTCTTCAATGCTTTACTAATATTGATTTGCAGGTAATGCCTAGGGGACAAAATATACTCGTAGATGGGCTAGCTACATCAACAACTACCTGTAAAATCACTTTTCATCCCACTCACAAGTACACAGTGGAGGTGAAGTGCAGACCAACCGTTCTTGACAACATCAGATATTGGCAGGTATTTCGAAATGACAATCGAATCGAATATTTTCTACGATGTAAGAATGATTTCGAATGTACAAACATAGATTTAGAAAATGATGATGAATTTGTAAATAAATCTGTTTTTGAGAATTGTAGTGTAAATAAAATAGATGTTGAAGAATTTAATGAAAATGAGGTAGATTCTGATATTCTGCAGTTGAAAAATAATGTGTTACCTAGAGGTTTAGTTCCATTGGAAGACTTGTTTGATTTTAAAGATGTAGCCAAAAAACCAAAAATTGAAGCTAGTGGTAAAGAGGTTGAAGAGTGCAACATAAGAACAAAAGAAAACCCCAAAATGATAAAACTGTCTAAATCTCTGCCACCGGAGAAAAAAAGAAAATACATTGAACTTTTTAAGGAATATATAGATGTTTTTTCCTAGGGATATGAGGACTTAAAATCCTATGACACAAGTATCATATAGCATCATATTCCCATAAAAGAAGAACAAAAACCTTTCAGGTAGGAACTTAGGAGAATCAATCCCAAGTTGCTTCCCCTGATAGAGAAAGAAATCAAAAAGATGTATGATGCAAAAATTATAGTTCCCTTGAGATTTTCCAAATGGGTTTCTAACCTAGTTCCTACCAGTAAGAAAACTGGTGAGATCAGACTTTGCATAGATTTCAAAATTATGAACAAAGTCTCTCTAAAAGACAATTACTCATTGCCTAAAATGGACCATATTTTGCAAAAGGTAGTTGGTTCTAGTAGGATTTCTTTATTAGATGGTTTATCGGGTTACAACCAAGTCTTGGTTCACCCAAAAGATCAAGAGAAGACAACATTCACCACACCCTGGGGAACCTTCATGTATGTGAAGATGCCTTTTGGCTTGATGAATGTTGGTGCCACTTTCCAAAGGGAAATGGATATTTCTTTTGTGAACGAACTAGGAAGATTTATAGTCATATATCTAGATGATGTGACTGTATACTCCCAATCTGACGAAGAACATTTGCTGCATCTCAGACGCGTGTTTGAGAAATATAGAAAATTCAAGATTTCATTGAATCCAAAGAAGTCTTTGTTTGGATTAGAGGAAGGCAAGTTACTGGGACACATAATATCCAAGGATGGAATCAAAATCGATCCCAGTAGGATAGAATCCATTCAGAAGGTGGAACACCCTAGGAACTTAAAAGAACTGCAATCATTCATAGGAAAAATAAATTTCCTTAGAAGGTTCATACCCAACTTGGCCAAACTTCTTATGAACATCACTAACATGTTGAAAAATGACGCAAAAATCAAATGGAACACTGAAGCTAAGCAGTCTTTTGAACAGGTAAAGAATGCACTTACCCAAGCTCCATTTTTTATCAGCCCAGACTATACCAATTTTTTTTATCTTTTCTCTTTTGCATCTAAGCACACTATAACAATAGTATTGTTGCAGAAAAACAATGAAGGGTACCAGCAACCTATAGCATTTTTCAACAAAGCTTTAAGAGATGCTACGTTGAATTATAATATTATGGAGAAATAATCCTTTACTCTGGTAAAGGATATAAAGGATTTTAGAGTCTATATTCTCCATTCTCACACAATTGCATACGTTCCAAATGTAGTGGTAAAAGATATCCTGACTCAAGATAATCCAGATGATAGAAGAGGGAAATGGATTGCGGTCATTATGGAATATGACATTGAAATAAAGCCTACTAAATTGATCAAAGGATAGGGTTTGGCCAAACTAATGGAAGAATCAAATTGTAATTCTCTAGATATCAATTTCTTGGTTGCAATTGACGAACATGAAGAACTACACCCCACATGAATTGGTGTATGGAAAGAGAGTATTGTTGCTAATTGAAACAAAGATCCAAGAACTTAGAACAATTGTACAACTTGGAATGGACCTAACTAAAGCCAAGAAACAACAAATTCACTAGATCAATGAGCTAGATGAACTCCATCAAGTTTCCCTATGGTGCTCATCAATCATACAACATCAAAGAGATCAATGGGATGAAAATTTCATTAATAAGAATAAATTCAAAGTTGGATACTAAGCCTTATTATTTGAGTCGAGGTTCAAGGATTTTTGAGGGAAGTTCTCGATCCAGAAGAATCCAAAATTCTTACAGATGTCTAGAAAGATATAGAATCCTCATAGAGGTCCAAGAGGATCTAAAAATTCTCAAACTTTTATCATCTCAAATGTTCATGAAAAGTAATTCATTGTGTAGAGATCGATGATATCTTTCCAACAATGAAAAAATAGCCTCAAACAAAGATCGTATGCAAACATTATGGAAAATGAACGTTTGGTCAAAATAAGGAAAACTTCGAATAGGAGGGGCCACGTGGAAGGCCCACATGATACCACATATCATATGTACAACTGTTAGGATGATGCTAGCTAGTTGACGTGGCAACATGAGAGACTTCCATGTGCCACTCATTTTTGACATTTCCAGGCACCCATGTGGACCAATAAAAAAGTGCCATGTGTCATCCATACGGATGATGTGGCATCCATATGATGATGTAGCAGGTGATCTAGGAGGATATACACACAAGGATTCATTACTTTTCACACCATGGAGAAGATCATTAAAACGATGATTGATGATAGGTGACAAGGTTTATAAAAGTATGATTAATGTTCCATTTAAAATTGTAAAAATGATTAATACTTTAAATGAGTGTGAGAAGCTCATGTATTATTCATTAAAAAATGATTAATACTTGGAGTGAGTGGAATTACTCATGTGTTTTTCATTTAATTTGTAAAAGGGGGAAATTATTTGTGAGAATCCAACTCACAAATTCGTTTCCTAGTTTTAAGGGGTGTTGGTTTGATTTCTCTGAGTTATACCTTTAACATGATTGACCCAGGTTCAAGTATACTGAGGTTCCAACAAAGCCTCTAAAACTATTGGCCCTCTTGGTGTCTAGGATTGAATGGAGATATGTGAAGTATACACTGAGTGTTCTAATTAACTTGATAAAGAAATACATAGTCATTCACAATTATGCGTGCGATGTAATCAAACTCATTATCTCATTCATTCATCATACTAACATCTACTCATAAATGGTAAAAGAGACACAAGCATTCAATCACATAACATAGGTTTTACCATGGTTCACCCCCCCGGTCTACGTCCACAAAGATCTGGCTCTCAAGCTCTTCTATTATGGCAGTTCCAAAACTACAGTGCCACGTGCTTTACAACTCATCCTCAGTTGGGTCAAGATCTATTATGAGGTGGACTAGATCACACCAGGCTCCTCAACCTGTGATATAACCCTCAATATCTACCCTCCTGACCCTGTACAACTCACCATCTTACAAAATTGGGTCGTATCACAAAGTATTACAAACTAGTTATCAAAACAGGACTCCTTCATCATCTCTTCAAACTCTCCAAGACCGACTTTTCATTCTTTCATAATGGACAACTACTTCCCTCTCTCTATCACTATTCACCTCCTAGGTATATATATATATATACATTTATGTCTCATAAACCATTACAACGTATTACAAAAAACCTAACCCTAACATCGTTAGGTCTTCCATGCATGCGTGCAGACTGCTCTTCCTTCTAGCTGCCGCTTTGCTCATGCATGCCTTTCTTCCCAAAATATCCTTTCCTTCCAATTTGGCCTACTTCCAACAGAACCCCAACACTGACATGTGTCTCGTCTTGAGCCACCTAACCCCTGTGTGCTTCATCGATCTCCCTTGTGATTAGTTGGAACTTCTCCATGAGCTCCATTGCTTGTGTTTGAGCCTACATGGGCTTCTCCTTGAGTGTGTCCAATATCTACATTGCCATATCATCGCCGACCATCCTTGCACATTCTATCTAGATTTGTGCCATGTATGTTTTAGCTTCTTTTGCCTATGAAATGACCTCTGATGTTCACTCCTTGAGAAGTTCCATTTGATCCCAGCGCTCATTTTTCTACGTCTACACAGTTATGAGTTTTGCCTGTAGTTTCTTCTTGTCTTGCGCCCCTTTGAATCGCTCTGTGATCGACATTATCTTTTGCCTCTGCTTGAGGTCCTAGATAGCTTCACTTATCCTTTATTCCGCATCATCCTCCATGATCGTGTCTTCTGTAGGCGTTCTATGTGCCTTCGTCTTCTTGCGCGCACCCCCCGTCTCGGTGGCTGGCCTCTTGGTTTGGCCTTGCTCTTGTGTAATATAACTTGATATAGTTCCATGTGATGCCTCGACCCATTTCTGCTATACTTGGGTCACCTGTGTGTTGTTATTCTTCCCTGTCCAGACTCATGTCTTGGATGTGCCCCCTTTCTTCTGATGTGCTTTGTTCTTACCTGTTTTTGGTATATTAGGCATTGTTACTTCCTCAGGCTGTGTCTATTCCTTTCCTACCTCCTCAACATGTGTATGTCCCTGTCTTACCTCCTCATCCTCTCTCTCTCTCTCTCTATGGATATTTCTCAAGTGAGAACTGGAATCCTCCATTCGTCTTCCCAATCCTTGATAACCATTTGTATGTCCCCCTCCGTGATGCAGTAACACAGTTGTAGCAATTGATTGTCGAGGTCCTTCCATGCCTGGATCAACATCGCATGTCTAGTGGCTTTGAATTTGGCTATTCCCTGATAGTGTGCAACAACTTTCGGTGTTATCCTCCAAGTGTTGGCGATGGTGTCCTGTAGGTCGCGGAGATATCCTTCAAATATAGATGAGTATCCGAAGTGACTACAATTGGTAAGTATCGCACTACATGGAAGGGTTTGGGTCTCATGGAAAAAAATGATTACTTCAGCTCCTTCCATCCCATAATGGCTATCAAGATGAGTAGCATGAATAATGAAATTTTATCCCTAGATCCTGTGCATCCTTGTAGCCTTCTAAAAACAGATTCAACAAATAAGGGGCCCAGCTGAGTGTGGTGCCCTCGAAACATTGTGATGTAGCTGTGACAACCCCTGCCGAGACTTCCTCCTTGTGGCATTTCCTAAGAAACTTGCATGCCATAATTTTTGTGGACATTCTTGTTGCGATGTCGCTAATGCGCGTGACAATGATTTCGTGCGACCCCATTTCGGTGCCGTATTTCTACTTCATCTCCTCGACCAATGGTTTCTCCTTTGTTTTGTCCTTGAGGAGCTATGTGTGATCCATGCCCCATGATGGAAGCCCTGTTATGTGTGCGATGAGCTAAGTTGAGTGCGATGAGTTGTGTGATGTGTGACCAATGATTTCTCCTTTGTTTTGTCCTTGAGATGAGTTGTTCCATCCATATATATACGCCATGTGTGACCACCATCAACTACTTGATGAAGTTGTTTTCATACAGGCCTCTTCCAAAGTGTGGTAGGTCCAACATACCTAGAATTATGGTTTTGGCCAGTCCTGCTGCCCACTGGATTGGTTGATGGATTGGTTCCCCAAAGGGTCCTATACCCATACTCTGTAGGTAGACCTGATTAGCGAACTATGGGACCTTGTCTGTGTCCATTACATCATGGTATGAGTACCTCAATTTCTCTACATACCCTAACAAATTTCCTGATACATGTACCCCTTCCAGTATGCCCGACAAAACAGTTGTTGCGGCGGGTTGTTTGTGCAGTGACCTAGGTACTGTTTGCTTGTCCTTTCGTTGTAATGGCTGACTCGAGGCTCCAAACTCCATTTTTCATTCTTATGCATGCTCCTCTGGTCAGCCAATGACATCTTCCACTGCTCCCTCCTATGGTTGTTCTTACGTGGTTGTATGTGATTCTTCCTGCGTGACCGTTTCTTCCTAGTTTGGATCCATCCCATTGACTCATGGGGATTATATAGGGTTTTTAGGTTGCACTTGGCTGGCTACATCCTCATTCTATCAGCCTTGCCCCTCTTCTAGAATATCAATGCCCATTCTCGCAGGTGCTTTCTACTAGGTTTCTTCCTCAATGGGTGTCAAGATTCCTAGTGTTGTATCCAACGATGGGATTTTGTCCACATTGATTACTTATGGCGGTGTAGATTGTTGTTGTTCCATTCCCTACGGGTGGGATTGTGGTCTAGTATTACTTCGGGGTCGTCTGGCAGTCTGGCTCAGTTATCCCTATTTGGGTGGTTCCATGGCAGTAAAGTTTTCATTTGGCGAGCTCAGTAGCCTTTGCAATCTCTAAAACCTTCACTCTCCACTTTGTATTCTCTCTCGCTTTGTTCCTTTTCCAATTTCGCAATAACCTTTCCCCTCCCACGTCTTTGCTTTGTATGGGCATCATGTCAAGCTTGTCGAAGACGTTACTGTGATCATGCTTTAATTGAATGGCCGGTTCCTTCATACTTTCCATTGATTTCCCTTGCCGTCTCTAGTTGGTGGGATTAATGCGGCGTCCCGTCAGTCATTTCTAGCATTCGATTTCGATAGCCTCCGTCGATTGGCACTTCTTTTGTTGTATCCACCTTTCCTTCTTGTTTTTTTTTTGAACTAACCATTGGCCTTCTCTCCATCAGGCTCGTATTGCAGAGTGTGCATTCTCATTTGACTTATGACATGTGCTCCTTATATTTTCGATGCACTATGCCTTTGTTGTTCCCTTTTGATATCTTGTACTATATCTTTTTTTTTTTTCAACTGCGCGATGAATTTCAAGTTACGGGTGGTCGAATATCCTTGTACAATTTTAGTCAAATCCCATTGATCATCCCTCTAAGTTTTGCGCCTCCTAAGTCCTTCAACTATACAACTGCCTCATCTGTGACAATTTTTACTTCATATGGTCCTAACCAGTTCATTCTAAATTTTCTTGGATGCTGAATGGATTTACTGTCATACATCAACACTAAGTCTCCTTCCTTGAAAGTTTTCCTTTTAATATGTCTATCATGCCAAGATTTGTCCCTTTCTTTCTAAAATTCTTGGTGGAATCCTGATAGGATCCTATCTTCCTCCATGATCACCAGTCGATCCAGCCTATCCTGTATTGTGCCTCGTTCTGTCATGTTCGTAATTGTTGCTACGTGTAGAATGGGTACTAGAAATTCTAATGGCACCACTGCTTCTTGTCCATATACCAATCTAAATGGTGTGTTTCCTTTCAAATTCTTGCATGTGATCTTGTATGCCCACAATATTGCTGGTATTTTGAGGTCCCAATCATCCCTATTAACATTACAGATCTTCGTCAATGCATTTTCAATGATTTTGTTAAAGGCTTCTACTATTCCATTTGCTTGTGGATGATATGGTGTACTCTTTTGATGATGGACTTCAAATTCTTCAGTCATTTCCCTAATAGTGCTTTTAATGAAGGGAGTGCTTTTGGTCACTCATCAAAATTCTTGGGCAACAAAATCTAGTGATCACTTGCATGAATAGAAAGTGTTCTATTGTTTTTGTGCTGCAATATTTGAGTGGTGCTGCTTCCACCCATCTTGTCAGGTATTATGTCACGGTGATAATGTACCTTGCTTCTGTCCTCTTTGTTGGTGGGTTAATTGGTCCCACAAAATCTAGTGCCCATTTATCGAATACATGCAAAGTTACCTATGGTCACAATGACATATCATCCCTTCTATTAGGTTTACCAACCCTATGACATACATCACATCTCTGATAGTACTCTTTTGAGTCTTTGTGAATGGTTGGACACCATAGTCCTATGCGCAATACCTTCTGCACGATAGATTAGCCTACGTAATATCCTCCTACTATTCCTTCATAGGATTCTGCTAAAATCCTTGGTCTTTCATGTTCCAACAAATATCTTCTCAAGATGCTATCCGCGCCCATATTGCATAAGTGTCCTGCAATCAATTGATAATATACAACCCGGACTACCAGGTTTTTTTTTCTGCGTGGTGTTTTATTCCTGTGGCATAGCCCCTGTACTCAAGTACTGTATAATATATGCAATGTATTCATCGGCGATCTAGACTGAAAATAATTGTCCGTCGAGGAAATTGTCCTCTAAATTTGTATGTTCCTCTCCGTTTGTGACCCTTGATAGGTGGTCAGGTCCTGCATTCAGCTTCCCTAACTTGACTATTACTTCAAAATCAAATTCTTGAAATAACATTAACCATCGACAGATTATCCGCCCCAACGCTGGCTTGTTGAATAGGTATTTGACGATGAATGGTCTGTGAAAATCTTAAAATGTTTTCCCAGTATGTAATGTATGAACTTCTGTAGTGTGTAGACCATAGATAGGCCTTCACTCTTTGTAGTTCTATAATTATGCTCTGATTCTGACAGTTTTATGCTAGCAATGCTATAGGATGATCCAATTTTGTTCCTCCTAGCTGCGCGAAAATAGATCCAAGTGATGGCCAATGCATCTACATGTACATGGAATGTCTTCTCCCAATCTGGGAATACTAGTATTGGCAATGTTACCATCTTTTCTTTCAGCGTATCTAGACCGTGCCGAAAATCTTCATTCCAATGAAACTTTGTATCTTTCCTTAGAAGTTTCTCCATTGGCGCGGTGATCTACGCATACCATATTATAAATTTTATGTAGTATCCTATGTGTCCCAATGTCTCTCTTAGTTGATGAACTATTTTTGGTGGTGGAAGGTTAATGATTACTACAATCTTTGCAGGATCTACTAGTAAGCCCTACTTGCATACTATATGGCCCAATAGTATCCCAAACGGTGTTCCGAAGATGCACTTATTAATGTTTAATGATATCTGGCATTGCCTGCATCTTTCTAACATCAGTCGAAAGACCTCTACATGGTCTTTCAACAAACTATAGACTATCCAATTGTCCAAGTGTACTTCTAGAAACTGGTGGATAAATTCCTTAAACACTGCTATGGCTACTCTGGAAAATATTGTTGGTGAATTATTTATTCCAAACGACATAACCGTGTACTGGTAGGATCCCCATTCTGTAGAAAATGTGGTCTTATATCTGTCGTCCGATGCTATCTTGATCTGATGATATCCTTCATGTCCTCCTACGTTCTTCAATATTTCATCCGTGAAGGGTGTAGGGAACGGGTCATGTAGGCATGCATCATTCAACTTCCTCAAGTCGACACATATTCTTATCTCACCTTGTTTTTTCTCCTGAACTACTATCAGGATTATCCATTCTGATTCTTCCATAGGTTCTATGATGTCGGCTTCGAGCATCCTATCGCTATTAGCTTTGAATTTTTTAGTATATATCAGATTTAATCTGTATGGTCGTTGTGTGATCGGTCTTGCCTCAGCTCTTAGTGGTATCTTCATTTCACCTAGCTCTCCTTATATGCCCTTTATTTCTGTGAATGTTGTGGGGAACAGGTCATTGTACTCGCATAGTAACTCTATTATGCTCTCCACTGTCTGCTCATCCCAGTAGTCCACAATGTTGGCCATTTTGGGATTCTCAACTGTCCCAATGTTGACTTTCTTCACCTCGATCGACGCAACAATTACTTCTGATTCTAGGGGTGGACCTTCCACTTCTCTTTCACCTTTCTCTTCCTTGAAATGAATATCGTGTGGGTCATCTTCCTCTGGTACTTCTTCCTGCACATGGTAGCATGACAATAGTTCTTTCATTGTCTGTCTGTTTCGTTGTTTCTCCTTTGTTATGAGTTCGAATTCTGGTTCCTTAATGAATATCACCCCTCTTATTTGTTTAAGTGATGCATCTATGTTGGGGCTCTCATGTTCAAATGTGAAAGTTACTGTAAAGTTCTTCTGTAGTACTTTCCAACTCGTAGTTCCTTTGTGCAGTTCCTGGTCTGTATACCAGTTTGTTGGGATTCCCTCTAAGGTATGTATGAAATGATGAGGCCATTCCTCTGGAGGTGTCATTTTCCACAACGCTCTGGACTTCTCCAAGTGTTCCGCTAGTGCCCCCTGTCCATTGTACTTTTTCTCTGGTTGCTTCTCTATTCTACGCCAAACCTTATGTGCAGTAACTGCTTACATTGATACCAATCCTTGATTTTTTCCTTATGTGCACCCCACCATATTGCAGGTGTGGCCTTGAGTGCTATATCTAGTGCTAAGAGTCTTTGATTTTCTAATACTTGATCCTCGTACTGTGTCAAGAATGATTCTAGATCATTTAGCCCTTGGAACTTGGGTGGTTCCCTTATCTCCGTACGTACCCATATTAGTGCACCGTCTATTCTTGCACATATTCTTGTGGAGACTTCATGTAGTCTTCGTTGCCATTTTTCTAAACCTGTATCTGAGTCTGACACACATGAAGTAATGCTCCACCAACTGAGTATCCCATGTGCATTTGGGTTTACGTAATCCTCATCTCGCGCAGTTGTTCTGTACAACTGGCTAATTTCCTCCAAGTCCAAGCAAGTAGGCTCTACAAACCTCTCCCCTTCTGACGGGCCTAATGGCGCGATGACCCTGTATCCTCCTGACTCAAATGTAATTTTTTGTGTTTTTAAGTTTATTATGGCCTAGTTATCAAATTCCCAATCCAAGCCGAGAAATGTTGGATATGGTGTTGTTCCATCCACTATATCAATTACTTAGAATTCTTCTTTAGTGCACACTCCATCCAGGTCTACTGTCACTCCTTTTAGTCTCCCAATTGGTATAACTCTGTGTTGGTTTGCTATTTTCAGATGAATGGGTGAATACCCTAATGTGGGATCTCCCATTCATTGCCATGTTTTCTTGGGTAATACATTGACTTTAGATCCTAGATCCAGTATGATATCTCCCATGTTGAAATATCTGATGTTGGCATTCAGCCTGAACTCCCTACTTGTTCTTCTCCTTGTATGTAGGTGATTGACTGTTTTCTGTTCTATTTTTTATTCTGTCTCTATGGTACATATCTCTAACATACTTTGTAATATCTTGATAGAGGATGGATCGTTAATATTTTTACACATGATTGCAAAAATCCTTTGATTGTACTTACTTGTCCCAGGGGCTACATTTCTTTGGTATGATCCAACGATGGAGGCATTTTGTACTCTGTCACTCTGTTGCTATGCTACGTGGTTGAGGCCAATGTGGTGTCTAGCTTCAGACATTATTGTTTGGCTTTCTTAAATGTTTCCTTCTCGTTCTACGCATCAAACTGTTTGCTTGGTTTGACATTCTTCTTTATCCATTGGTGTTGTACTGGCTCTTGTCAGACTACATCGTTCCCTATTTTATCTTTTCCACACGTAACTATGTTGATGTTTCTTCCATCGTACCTCACTTTCGATGAGATCCATTGAACATTTTGGTTATTATGATTCCTCTTTTCTTGGATCTTCCCTAATAATGTAGGACATTATTCCGTGTCGTGATCCGATGGACGACAATACATACAAGTAGTTGGTGGAAGTGGACAATCTCTTGCATAATGTCCTGGTTGTTGATAGTTGTGACATACCACTGGTCCTCTACCTCTTCCAAAGCCTCCTCTTTCTCGTCCTCTACCTATGTATTCAGTCTGATCCCCTCACGACGCGTTATACTGAGGCACCTAATTGTACTGTGTGATATTGTACTGAGGTTGTGCTGTGTTGTACTGTGGTTGCACGGTATTATATGGTTGTTGCACAGTATTATACTGTGGATGCGTAGTGTTGTATGAGGCTGGTACTTGGTTAAACTGGGGTCCATCTTTCCCAGTCATCATTTCTTCCTACACCCTATATGCATCTGATGTCCTCTCTCTCATCGACTCCATAGTTCTACAATCTTTGTCATCATGGCCCACCAACATGCAAATGTTTCACTATGAACTCTTTGGGACTGTCTATTACTTCTCCATCATTGCGAAGTTATATGGATCATGACCCTATTTCTTACATATTTCGCACCATAGTCCTCCTATTAGTAATGAATTTGGAATTCTTGTTTCCATATACTGTGCGAATGTTGGACATTCATTCTTGTGGTGTCCTTCCATCCTGCATGTGGTACACCAAACGACTTCTCGTTTGTCCTTATTTTTGTTCTGGTTTATCTGGAATGTTAAGTTCTTCAAATCCTACTTCATCTATGAAATGGTTGGAATCGTCTTCTGATATTGGTTTTCTTCCAGTTGCGGGGCTGCCTGCAGAGCCTCTGCTTATGTTTGAAACTTCTGTTGTCGCAGTGGATATTTCAAGTGTGGTAATAATGAGTTGACGAACAGGTGCTCGTGCTGCATATCTGTCATGAGACATTTCAATTTTCCTTTTAGTCACTTGAATCTCTGGTCAATCTCCCATACAGATTCTTATGGTTTCTGTCTAATTTCTATCATCTCGTTCATGTACTGGACCTAAGACATTGAATAATGTCATCAAAATTTTCAAAATAAATCAAGTCAGATAGCAGAAAAATCTCTAGAGGAAATTTTTCAAGACAACAAGAAACATGATTCTTGGCACCTCACAAGGAGGGTACCATCCCCAAGTGGAGCCACTGTTATAACCCTATAATTTATAGGATCAATTGATGATTGTAATTTTGTTCCTTTAGTGTTTTTGACTTGCAGATAATATTGCATTCTACAAAAGAAAAGAAAATAAAAAAGAAATAAAAAATGAGAAAAATAAAAAGAGGGCATAAAAGAAAATGGATAAAGCCCCATGAAATGATAATGACTTGATAAATACAATTTAAACATGGCCAAAGATTTTAAATTTGAGTATTTAGGATTAGTGAATAAGCTTGGCTAAACTGTCTAAACTCAGCTAAGTAATTAGGTTAGCTAGTGAATAAATTTGACCAAACAGTCTAATCTTGCTCAAATAGCCCCAAGGTAGAGTATTTTCTTATCCCAATAGTCTAAGTTGGGCTAAAGGTGCAAATGAGTAGGTTAGGACATAGGTTAGTTAGTTTCTCTTCAATAAAATATGTAAGATGATCGATGAAAAATGAATGATCTTGATAATGAAATGTTTTTCTAACCCCATGGTGATAAAAGAAAGGGAAGCAGCACACAAAACCCATAAAGAGGTCATTAAGCCTAATTTTTTCCTCATATACTGAATTGCGCCCTGGAGATTAAAGATCGAGCCTAGATCTACAACTAAGATTTTGGCACCTAGATCTATGGCTCTAATGAGTTTTAGGACCCCCACGACCGTTCTACCTTTAATGTCAAGGGGGGGGGTTCTGAAAAAGTGATTAAAGTGTGCACTCAGA
>JZKD02S1896146.1:861755-874239 GCA_000966675.3 Picea glauca | reverse complement strand
ATCCTCATGGTTGAGGAGAAATGAATTTTTGAAGATGACAAAGTGAATTGAAGAAGGAAGTACATGTAGGCCCTGAAGATAATTAAAGAAAAGAATTAAAAAATAAGAAAGTGTTGGGTTGGCCCTAATGTTAAAAGGAAGTGACATAAATGGTATAAATAAACATCATTATACATTCATTTGATGCAAGTCGAATTTTAGATGAAATAAGAAGAAAATAAGGTCAGATTTCAAGGAAGGATGAAGTCTTTTGGTGATGTGCTCTAAGTATCAACACCAATTTTTTACAACGGTTTTTTGGCTGAAACACTGCATGAACAACTGGAAAATTTCCCTACAGAAGGCATGTTCTGGTATTCTTCAATAATGGCCTACATGTTTCATTTTGCGTTATGATCCAAGTGGGATCATTGTAGATATGAGATCCAAAAACAAAAGTTCACCTTATGCTCACACCCTCAAACCAAAAATTGAAAAGTATGTGAACCAGGCAGAGTGGGAGGCAAATACTCTGGTAGATACTGAACAACAAGAATCTCCTTCATTATCTATTTCACAGAATACCACTCCATAGGTACCAAAGGAAAAAAGGCCAATAAAGGATGCCTCTCTTTTAGTCACTGAGGTATCAACAGAGGATTTTCAGGTATACACAAAAAGATCCAAAACCACTCATACTACTCACATGTCTGGTGAGGAAGAGCCCTACTCTGCCAAAGTGATTGAGGGAAAACATCAAGTGGTGTCCACTTCTTCTTCAAAGAAGCATATGAATATATCTGTGACCACCCAAACTCCACATGGATCTGTACCTATGAACATTTTCAAAAAATATGATATGATTAAAAAGAAGAAACAGATGTTGACCAACAACACCTACGCTCAGTTCTGGAAGCAAACCTCCACAACACAACATAGACTGTTGTCGGATTTTGACACAGAGAAAGGAAGAGTGCATATGGAATTTCTGCAAGAACAGGTGCCTCAACCCAAAGAGATCACTAACTACAAAAGGTCAACTATTTTTTTTTACACCAAACAAGTCCATCCAGCTGACCAGATGGATTTGCACAGATAGATTGGAGAAATTATTTTCTCCGCATTGGCACATGCTTCCTCTACGGAATCAAAATTACAGGTATATCTAAACAATGTTCAGAACCAATTGAAGCTGAAAAAAATATCCTCTTTTTCAAAGGATGACATAATAAAATCCTTAGAGGAGTTGGTGCTCAAGATTGGGTATGATCCCTCGAATGTAAAAACAGTAGAGGAGATGTTAAAGAAAAAGAATGCTAACACTGCATCTCTAAGAAAGCAGCTAAAATCACCACCAACAGAGGATTCACAAGCTAAATAAATAGCTGAGAAAAAACATGAGAAAGAGGAATTGATGAAGCTAATCATGCAGCAAAACTCACAGATAAATGAAATGGAGGCAGAATTGGAGAGGTTATTGAAATAGAAGGAACAATCAACCCTTATGGAATTCATTCCATTGAGTGCAGTTCCCCTTGCGGAAATCAGTACAACAACTATGCCAAAAACCACTACAGTAAAAATTCCATCGACAACTCCATTGAGAACACTAGAAAAAACTGTGGAGCTAGCAAAATCCATGGAGGAGATGACTCTGCAAGGAACAGAGATCAATAGGCTTAAAATAGAGGTTGAAAGTCTCCAGGAACTAAGTCTTCCTACCAAACAAGATACAACATTGAGAGACAAGTATCAGAGAAGCTCAAGAAGGAAATACAACAGCCTCAGAAACAAACAGTGGCAGGTAAGACATTAGCAAAGGCTAAGGAAAATATCTGGATAGATATCTCCAATTCCATAAACTAAATTTGGCCCATCATGCAAATCATGTTTGAGCAACATGATCTGGTGATGAAGAGTAGACAGGACATCGACGGGATAAGAGGATAGCTTGGTGAAATGCCCTCGGAAGCTAACGATATCATAAGACAAAACATAGACTATACTCAAAGTCAAAAGAGTGTTGACCAAAAGAGGATTAATGTTGCAGTTGGAGGAGAAAGCTCAGAACATGGACATTGGAGTTCAGAGGTTTTTTAACAAGCTTAAGGCCTTACAAAAAAAAGGCCTTCCCGGCTTGCTTGTCCTAAATGATAAATTCATTACCTTATCTGATTATAAGCAAAAGATTTCCACCGTGGCCAAAGACAATTCCAAGTTCTCAGGGATACAGGTAAGCATCACAGGCAAAGCGTTCTTGGAGACTTTGCATCCTGACCTCAACATACAACACAAAATCAAGTACATTTTCCTCACCAATCCAACTTTTTCTAAGTATACCAAGATGGATGAAATCTACCACCTACTATTGAAAGTTACCATCCTTGGTACACAAAGATGGGATGAGCTGTATGAATTAATTGAGTAAAGATAAAGGTCTCGTCCAATTCAGCGTCCAATGCAATCAAAGTCATATGAATGACTCACCAACAGTCTTCCCCAAAATCAGCATGAGAGATTCGACGCATCATCATCAGTTCCTATATTTCTGTATCTTGTTATATATATAGTTAAAATTAGCATCTTGCACGTCTTGATCATTGATGATAGGGTCGCTTGTAATTTTGATTATAAATACTTCAAACTTTGAAGTACTGAGGGTTGATCTTTATGCCCGAGAAAGATGTAATCACTGTAATTTTTATCAAGAGGTTATTCCAGTAATACAAAGAGACGTTTCACAGGATTCTTGCATGCTAGTTGTTGGTGAAGTTTCCTCTGTCTTCGTAAAAAGTTTTATTTCTCAGTTATCATGTTGTTTTTCTAATCTAATCTTTAAAAGAAGTTAAATTTGCATAATTTACCATCACGTACTTTGTTCCTAATCTTTTACAGATTTAAATGTTTTCCTTTTGATGTTATAATGAATAAATTCTTAATTGTTTTTTTTGTTTTAACTGATATCTCATCTTTTCAGCAGTCCGTCATTTTATTTCTAAAGAATCCAACAGTTGCACTACCTTTCCCTGTAAAATGAATATTCTAAAAACTATCTTTTGATCTCCATTTTTATAAAACAGATCCCATAGCCCAATGGAAGCATAAGTGACATTCAACCATTTTATTAAAAAAAAAAAAAAAACAACTCGTCACTATTCTTTTTAACTAGCATAAGATCTGAAAATCAAAACAAATCTAAATCTTACAGAGAGATCCCTCTCTGAAACTAGCAGGGCTAGATCCTAGTTTTGAAGTGGTTGGTTAAGGTTACCTCTTGTAAATTTATTCTACCCATTTACAACCTCTAGGAATTTACAGAGTTCTAACAAGAAACTCTTTTCACAATCCAATGTCCACTAAAACTGCACACCCTTATTTTGTAAGGAAGTGATTGGGTATGCAGCCTTTGAGAATCCTTCAATAAATATTCTATAGTATCCTACAAGGCCCATGAATGATCTGACCTCTGTCACATTATTTGTTGTTGACCATTCTCTAATGGCTTCTATCTTCTTAGGATCCACTGCTATCCCATCCTTTAAAATGATATGTCCCAAATAATGAATTTGCTTATGATAAAATGATCACTTGCTCAATTTGTCATACAACGGATGCTCCCTTAATACTTGCAACACCATCCTCAAATGATTCTAATTCTCTTATTCTAACTTGGAATATACAAGGATGTCATCCAAAAAGACAATGACAAGCTTGTCTAAATATTCTCGGAAAACACCATTCATTAATCACATGAAAACAGCTGGTGCATTTGACAACACAAATGGCACCATTGTGAACTCATAATGACCATACCTTATCCTAAAGGTAGTCTTGTTGATATCTTCCTCTTTAATCCTTACCTGATGGTATCCTGATCTGAGATCTATCTTTGAAAATGTCTTTGCATCCTTCAATTTATCGAAGAGATCATCAATCCTTAGCAGAGGATACTTGTTATTTATAGTCACTTTATTCAATTGTCTAAAATCAATGCACAATCTTAATGTCCCATATTTATTCTTCATGAACAAGACTAGGGCACCCCAAGGTGACACACTTGATAGTATATACCCCTTCTTCAGAAGTTATTCAAGCTACATTTGCAACTCCTTCATCTCTGGTGTACTCATTTTGTAAGGAGTTTTTGACACTAGAGCTACTCTAAGAATTAAATTTATAGAGAAATCAATATCTCTCTTTGGGGGTAGTCTTGGTACTCCTTGAACACATATTCAAAATCTGTCAGGACTGCATAATCTTCCAAATTTGTCACCTTATCTTTAGGTGTCTCTTCCATATGAGATGCAAATATTGACACCCTTTTCTGTAACATTTCTTCAGCTGCAAAGATGAAATTTCTCTAATGGTTACTGCCCTGGAAATTCCCTGCACTTTTCTTAGGTTCCCTTCCTCATCCAAGCAAGTAAATTCCTTGTTATGACAGTATAGGATAGCATGATGTTGGTCCAACCAATCCATCCCAATTAGATAGTCATAGAAACCTAAAGGCAAGATGTTCAAATCTTCCCTGGTGTTCAGTCCATTCATGTCCATAAGACATGACTTAACCATTTCATTAACTTTTCTTTTGTCTTTGGTAGCCAGCTACACCAACCACGATTTTCCATGGTTGCTTCTTTGCAAATGAAAACTTTCCACCATCTTAGGATGTATATAAGTATGACTAGATCCTGAATCAATTAAAATAGAAATGGTTTGGTTGTTGATCATACCTTCCACTTCAATCATATGTGACCGATACTCTGCTTGCTTGTTTTCCAGGGCTGCATAGATCCTTGGTACATTTCTTCCCATGTCCTCCACGGCTTCACCTTGTTGTACATTGTGAACAATCCTCACTTTTTCACCTCTGTGAGGACAATCTCTGAACATATGATCTCCTTTACAACCCCAACATTGAATAGGTCATTGCCTTGGAATTTGACCCCCTACCTCAATTGTTCTAGGTTCTCTAGAAGTTGGTTGTCCCTGAGGATTATTTCTGAATAATGGTGGCTTAGTCCCCTTCTTCCTTTGATCCATCTTGAATTTATTTTTTTCTTCCCAAGATTTTTGGAACATTGGCCTTGAGTTTTGTTGATCATATAAGCATTTAGCTCACCTTATGGTCTCCTCCAATGTCTTGGGATCATGATATTGTATTTTGTCACTGATAAATGATGACAATCCACTCAAATACCTCTAAATATTAATTGTCTCATCCTTGATGAAAGAAACATACTTCAACAGTTCTAAAAACCTTATTTAATAATCATCTATGATCATACACCCAAGCCTGAGTTCAAAGAACTCTTTCATTTTCTTGTCATAGTATCTTTTAGTCAAGTATTTCTTTTCAAAATACTTCTTGAATTCCCTCCAAGTAACACTTTTCTCTTTAATCTGTTGCACCTGCACAAGTTGATCCCACCACATGGATGCCTTTCCCTTGAGTTGATATATGGAAATTCTACCTTTTGCATGAGAATAATAATTATGAAATTGAAAATACTTTCTCATGCCCAACAACCATGTCTCTCCATCTTCATCCTTCTTGTTCTCACCATCAAATGTAGGAGGTTTGATTTTGTTCATTTCTTCCTCATAGCTCATCCACCCCAGAACTCTTATGCTTTTGGACATGGGATGGACTTGAGATGCCATGTGATCTCTTATTGGACGGCCGCAGGGAGTGACTGTGATGTATGCTAACACTTCTAGTTCTTCTTTTCTCATCAAGAGACCTATTACTTCATGATTTGCTTGAGCCACTCTCCTTATCCAATTTATTTTCTATTATGTTCAAGATCTACATTAACTTCAAGTTGAAGTCCTCTTTATCCTTGGCTCTCATAAGACTTTCATTATCAACTTGATGGATTTGGACATCCTTCTGTAAATATTTAATGGTCTCTACCATATTCATGTTTTCATCCCTTCCTTCTCCATGTCCATTGGAGTTTGTTCTTTCAATGCCCAAATGGACATCCATCCCTCTGATCTCATCTTCCTAGTTGTAAGTCCCAAGTGCATCTTCCATTCCTCTGGACTCTGTGTTGATCTTGATCTGGTATATTTTTTGTTAACTCTGCAAAATGTGCAGCCAACAAAACTTTGTTAGGTTAATTGACTCAACAATTTCATGAAAAAAATGAACCATTCTGGTTCAATAATATATCATAATTCTTTCTTCTGATTTCATGAAAAATTGAATGCCTAGATCAATTTTATGGGTGAATATTTATATTCTATTGTTGTCCCTTGAACAAGTTTTGAGGGACACTTGGTCATATTTGACCATTTTTGGGACTTCAGCAGCCTATCAAAGATGGAGCGCAAGGCAAAACAGAGATCGTGGAATCTAGACCCCCTTTTTTGGGTCCTTTTTGGGTTTTGGGGGATAATGTAACGGGACCGAGATGTCGGCCCATGGGTTTACCCATGTTTAGGCCCCTTTTGTAATTTTTAAGTAGAAGTCTAGGCTATGTAAGAAGGGACCTTTTTTATGACACTTGAGAAGTGGCTTAGTGCTAAGAGTTGATCTGTGTGTTATACTTGCAGAGATGAGTGCAAGTATTGTAAGTGTTGAGTGCACGGATTGTAAGAAAGTTTTATGCCTAGAGATACTCGAGGAAGGAGGATCTAGCAAGCTGCGTAGATCTTATGTCCTGGGCGGAGTAGTTTTTGAGGCTCTGTGCTTGTAACCGATTGGAAAAAAATATAGAGAAGAAGAGTTGGTGGACGTAGCCCCAGGGTGGGGGTGAAACACATAAATCTATGTGTCATGCTTTGTGTTGTTACTTACATGTGTTTTCCCTCTCTTGCTAAGTGCTATGACATGTTTAGATAGATTTACTTATGCCTTGTGCTTATTAGATGTGTATAGATGATAGATTTGATGTGTATGAAGTTGCTAACTGCTTGGTCTACAAGATCCAATATGTTGTATGCTGCTATGTGCTGAATCATCTTAGATCTAAGTATATACTGCAATGCTTTGTGTTATCTGTGGAGTGAGATAAGGGTTAATTCTAAGTGAACTATTGATGCTAAGTGATTTGTTAAGTGTGTAATCACAGATCTGGATCCCATCTAAGGTTGCAGACACCTGAGTCCTGCAATCACCCCTGCCTCTACCTCGGGTGAGACTTCATCTACTTTGTAGGTGTTTCCGAAAGGGCTGGGTAGTTAGGGTTTTGTTGGTGCATTTTTGTAGCATTGAACCTTGGGTCTGCCCCTGTGCCAACAAATGGTTCTGTTGCCGGGACCTGAAACTGTGCTTGCTGGGAACTAATGAAGAAGAAGCTTTGTGCAAAGATTCATCCTAAACTTGTGGAAACTCTGTGCGTAGATCTATCACTCTGATGCGTAGTACTCTACTCGACCTATGAAGATTTGTGATGAATAAAAGAAGTCAGATCTGAAGAAAAGAGGTAAGATCTGTAAGCTTTGTGCTCTGATAAAGGTAAGAATAGTGAAAGGTTTTAGATCTAGAATCTTTGTGCTTAGTAAGTGGAAATTTTTGTTTCTGAAGCATGAATTTCGGTATGCTTGATAGATTTTTTCCTAGCTTGAAAACTAGGGCATTTTTAGATGAAAGAACATTTGATATGAATATATCTGATAAGAATAATGAAAGATATGTTATACCTATGCATATAAATAATATTTGGACTAATGTGTGGATGTAGGATCCTAGAAAGAAATTTTTGCAGGCTTACCATTATGATCCTAGCACGTAGTACAAGAAAAGTTGGGGATCATTGAAGAGAAAGAGAGGATTAACTCTTTATTACAGTTGCATAAGACCAGGACATATTGCTAAAGAATGCCCTGGGAGAAAACCTAGTTGCCTTTGTTGTAAGGCTATGGGCCATGGAGTACTGGATTTCCCTAGAATGATTGCTAGACTTGAAAAGTTGAATATGGAGCAAGCAAACCCTGAAGGAGATCAAGAGACTAATATTATAGAAGAACCCCAGAAAGAATCAGAGATTATGTTAATGAAAATGAAAGAAACTTTGAATGAACATAAAGAAGCCAGTTTGTCAGAGATCTTCAAAGAAAAGGAGAAAATCGAAGTAAGAATAGGAGAATTTGACATTGACTGTTCTCTGGATGAGGAAACACCAATGAACATTATAAAATAAAGCACTTGGGAAACCCTAGAAAGGTCAGCTATGGTTCCTTCACTAGGAAAAATAGGGTTGTTTAAAGGAAAAATGGTAACCCTATGTGGCAGGATTACCCAGATAGCTATGATTACCCATGGAGCTTCGACAGAGGAAGAATTCAAAGTTATTAAATTTATTGAGGACCAAGCCCCATTTCCAGCTTTGTTAGGAAAGATCTAGATTGAAAAAGACAGATCCAAAGAAAAGAAGAAAATAAGAAAAGGAAGCCCTAGAACAGAAGAAGCAAGAACTCATGGAATTTATGACTAGAGGGATCACCTACTTGATGGAAGAAAAAGAGAATAGATCTAAGCTATTGGACACCAGGGACTTGGACGTCAAACATATAAGAGCATTAGAGGAACCATAGAAGAATGAAATACCTAATACATATGTTAAAGGAGTATTACCCTTGGATCTGAAGAAAGAATCTCAACAGTGCGAAGTGACTATGTTGAGAGAAGATAAGAATCAAAATGGGAAAAGACCGACCCAGTTGAAGACTACCGAGAAGAAGGATATAAAATTAAGTAAGAGAAGGTCAAAGATTGAAAAGTTACAACAGATCCCAGGTGGAACACTACAGAAGGAAAAATCACAGGAATTGAACTTCGCCAAGATATCAAAACAATGACATATGGCACTTTTTCGTGGTGAAGCAATCTAGCCGTTGGACCGATATACCCATTCAAATTCCACCCTAAACGTATAGAAAAGAATTAAAGTATCACCTCCAGACCATTGGATCTCACCATAACAGACATATCTATGATAATGGAAGCTCCATACCCGTTGCAAGAAGACCATTGACGAATTTCCTATTTAGCTCGTCGCACCATGCCCAAAGAACACTTTTGCCAACTCAAAATTTGAAGCCCGTGGAACTAGTGATTGTATACAGTGATCATTGCAAGAAGATTGTTCATCCTAGTGCAATATATGAGATCATCATGCCCCGATTATCTTTTTCGAGTGCACATGTCCGACGAGTTCACCGCAGTTGAGGAATCCATCACACAGGTCCTTCTCAATTTAATGACTAAGAGAGTCATGTCAGAAAGAGGAATGTCCACAAGATTCCAAGCATCATCGATGAGAGGAGTGCAAGCCTCCCTGTCGACTTCTCGAGCAGGAACATCTTAAGCTGGCACGAAAAGGAGAACTAAGCATAAATATGACATAGCCAAGGTGAAGTTAGTGCCATCCATCCTACCAGATTACATACCCCCTCTAAGAGGTGTGATTAACAGGGATAGTGTCCCTAGAGACTTTGAATACACCCTAGTCACCACATATATACCGAAAGGAGTACGCACCTACCGTGTAGATCAAGACAAGGTTACAACATTGAAGTTTTGTGACTTCAACCTGGGGGACCGTAAGGTTTACAACATGCTCACCCCGTATAAGTACTTGAAAAGAAATAAGATAAATAATTCAAAGATAGTCCCTCAGTAATGGACGATGAACCTCGTGTAGTCTAATTTTCTCAACATTATGAAAATACCACACTTCTCAAGACACCAAGAGATGAATGCTTGTGTAAACTTTCTGCTAGCAAGTTACCACGGAGGATACCTGTGGTTAAATCATCGCATAACTGTTGATCTGACGCTGATCAATAGGATCATCAGGCTTAGCATGTAAGGCCCTGATCCACAGTATTACTACCCTGGAAAGACCACATAATACACTTTTTCACAGAAGATTAAATAAGATTATGGAAATGTCGAGAAGGGAACGCGAGGCTACAAGGTAGCCTCTATCGAAAGTGGCGTAGTGTGCCTCGCATGTCAACTTATCGCAGAAAATATGGTACGTAAGAATTGACCTACACAAGTATTAGGATTCATAGTTGACCTCGCAGGAAAATGCGCAGAGGGACTATAGATGAACAGGGTGAAGTACCTAGTAAACCAACTAGAGATTGACTGTAGAGAAGCCCAGGATCAGGGGCATGAATTCCATTTTAGTTGGATTCTAATACTGATAGTTTTTATTTCATGGAAGATATCGAAAGGTGCAACCTTCCCGGACCTCAACCCCTTTGAGCCACTAGCCACGAAGTTCAAAACATTGTGGTACTCAACCGACATGAACAAGCAATGGAAATCGAATGTCATTTTCCACACGTATTATGACCAATTGAAAGCATCCATAGGGGGTGAACCTCACATAACCTTGAACACTTTACAAAGGTTTCAAACTTTGATAAAGTTTAGCGTAGACTGCCACTTCATATACCTAAATCCACGTGTCGATGAGCACTAGGAACAACTTCAGTCCTATTATAAGATGACAGAAGAAGACCTAGAAGAGATCACCAAGGAATGGTCAGCAGACCTCCTTGTTGTAGTAGATCCAATGGACATTTCAGAAATCAACAGCCCGGAAGCTGCACGGGACACACCTGGGCACAGTAAGAAAAAGAAGACGAAGAATCCTGAAGAGGTTCAAGATGTAGATAGCAGATCTGTAAGGACGACTTCCATCACACCAGATCAAGGAGGTAATGGAGAGTACCTAGAGGAAGTCAAATAGAGACCGAAGATGAAGTCGAAGTTATAAAGAAGAGAAAAGGGTCACCTCTGAAGTCTCCCTCCCAAAAGAAATCGAAAGAAACCGTAACTAATATGCAGACCACGCTCCCTCTGGATGACTTCAGTTTCCTCCTAGCAACTATGAATGAAGCCATAGAAGAGATAACATAAAAGAAGGAAGCGAAGCAGGAGTAGATATATAACATTATTTAAATTGGGCTCCAAGAAGTGCAACAGGCACTCCAGTCTAGCCGCGCAATCTCTACTGTGCCTCTGCTTGAAGGAACAACAAAAGTGGGAGAAGAATTAGTTCAACTCTGCAATATTGTTGATATAGTCGAAGTATGCCTTCGACACACAATGGAAGAAAAAATGCAGGTTACTCAGGTCTTAAAGAAAGTACAAGAGGAAATCATAGAAAAACGTTGAGCCACGCAACAAGAGAAGGATGCTCTCCAATAAAAATTTGAAGAATATAGAGAGAAGATCCAAAATGAGAAAGAGAAACTACTCACGAAGCAGATCGGGATGGAGGATGCAGTTAACCGAGCATTCCACTTCATCACTAGCTTATAAAAAAAGAGAGAAGAACCCTTCAAACATTAAGTGATGAAGCTTGTTGAAGTTATTCAACAACTTCAGCAAAGGGTTGTGTAATTAGAGCTTCAAACTATACCAAATACCCCGCAAGAAGTGCGTGACTAGTGAGAATTGAATTCTCAGAGCGCAATCGAGAGGATTAAAACACTTGTTGTAGAATGCAAATAGTTAAGTAGAAGAAGCACGTAGATATATGAACAACTATACGAAGACCCAGAGTTGAATAAATTGGAGTCCCAACTCCAGGAAGAAAAGCAGCACGCAAATACAGTACAGGCGTAGCTCACGCTCCTGTCACCGATTGAGAGGATGAAGAGATCCTAGGAACAATGCACCGCCCAAAAACTCATTCTTACCATGCAGAAAAAAGTGATGGAAGTGACCCAGAAATTCCATCCAAGCAAGGAGGCGGCCTATCTACTATTTGAAGAAATTGAAGGCCAAGGAACAGTACTAGAACAAGTAGTTGTTACAGTCGAGTAGCAAATGGAAGGACTTATTAGTGAAGCGGTTATTCATGAATTCACTGAGCAAGAAGCAGTCACATAGAGACAAGTTGAAGCAGCTCGAGCCAAGCTCGAGACCTTTGAGGCAAATGTTAGAAAAACAGGACCACGGAGCAATAAAATAAAACAAATGTAGAAACAAAACACAGAAGACACACAATACAAGAGAGACACAGATTTACGTGGTTCACCCAATGTGGGCTACGTACACCAGAGAAATTGCCAGGTCCTTCCTTTATTATTATCCAACAAATGAAGGGATACAACCTACAGCAAAACCCGCTGTAACTTCCTCTTCTTTCTCTCACAATATCCTCTCTCATAATACAATATTCACCCTCCAATCATAGCTGCAATACATTTCCCTCATAAAATAGGGTTTCCTTCTAGGGAAAAAACCCTAACATAATCTCTACCGTTAGATTTGTGACCTTATAATGAACGGTCCAGATTTACAATGAAATTACAATACACTTTTACAAGGCAATTTTTTCTTCGAGGGCTTCGCCCCCGAACGCCCATTGGGGGACACTGCCCCCCAACCCCCGTTGGGGTCCCGCTTTCCCCCAGACCCTGCAGAGGGGGTACCCCCCCTCTGCACTCCCCCGCGTGGAAGAGTGTACATACTTTTGGGGTGTAAATACTTCATGGGGTATAAACACGGCTGAAATCAAGGACCTCTGAA
>JZKD02S1896146.1:840264-858373 GCA_000966675.3 Picea glauca | reverse complement strand
TCCCCCGTGTGGAAGAGTGTACATACTTCTGGGGTGTAAATACTTCATGGGGTATAAACATGGCTGAAATCAAGGACCTCTGAATCAGGAAGATAATCAGGCTCCACAACCAACAGTAAAGTTACCCATACCTGAGTGACTCGGGACAAGTCACAGGTGAGTGTTGGGGGCCTGTTGGCCCTTGGCCAGGTTTTGAGGAACACTTGGTCATATTTGACCATTTTTGGGACTTTGAAAGCCTGTCAAACATGGAGCACAAGGTAAAGTGGAGATCGTGGAAGATAGACCCTTTTTTTGGGTCCTTTTTGGGTTTTGGGGGATAATGTAATGGGACCGAGATGTTAGCCCATGGGTTTACCCATGTTTAGGCACCTTTTTGTAATGTATAAGTAGAATTCTAGGCTATGTAAGAAGGGACCTTTTTTAGGACACTTGAGAAGTGGCTTAGTGCTCAGAGTTGATTTGTATGATATACATGCAGAGCTGAGTGCAAGTATTGTAAGTGTTGAGTGCACAGATTGTAAGAAGGTTTTATTCCTAGAGCTACTCAGGGAAGGAGGATCTAGCAAGATGCACATATATCCTATCCTGTGCGGAGTAGGTTTTTAGGCTCTGTTCTTGTAACCTATTGTCTAGTAATAATAGAGAAGAAGAGTTGGTGGACGTAGCCCTAGGGTGGGGGTGAACCATGCAAATCTATGTGTCATGCTTTGTGTTGCTACTTACATGTGTTTTCCCTCTCTTGCTAAGTGCTATGAAATGTTTATATAGATTTACTTATTCTTTGTGCTTATTAGATGTGTATAGATGATAGATTTGATGTGTATTAATTTGCTAACTGCTTGGTCTACCAGATCCGGTCTGTTGTATGCTGCTAAGTGTTGAATCATCTTAGATATAAGTATATACTGCAATGCTCTGTGTTATCTACGAAGTGAGATAAGGGTTAATTATAGGTGAAATATTGATGCTAAGTGATTGTTTAAGTGTGTAATCACAGATCTGGATCCTATCTAAGGTTGTAGACACCTGAGTCCTGCAATCACCCCTGCCTCTACCTCGGGTGAGACTTCATCTGCTTTGTAGGTGTTGCCGAAAGGGTCGGTAGTTAGGTTTTTGTTGGTGATCTATTGTAGTGTTGAACCCTGGGTCTACCCCTATGCCAACATCTTCTATCCAACACCTTTCCAACGCCTTCTCCCATTCTTAATTCTGAGTCTTGAGCAGAAAGTTATGGTTATTTGAAAATTTCTCATTATTTTTTCTGTTCACACTTCAACTTGGCGCAAATTTGTGATGTAATTATGAATTTTTGCACCTAATCCATTGTATTTTTCATAGGATCTCAATTGGGTTTCTTCATATACATATTTTGGATAGTCTGTCCAAGTTTCACCTCTTTCTGGGTTCTGGGCTGCTAGTTACAACCTGCTGAAGTTCTAGGCCAATTCATGTTTTTGGTTTGGAAATCTACATGTACCTTCTTTTCCATCTTAAAACATTTTAACATGCCCAAAAATTTAATTCATATCTAGGACTGTATTCTATGTTACAATAGATTTCCATTGATTACTCCTATGCCTCAATCTGATTCCAGAGGAGAAAGTTATGGCTCTTCGAAGTTAGTTGGGTCTTAAAATTTACCCTCCATTGTTTGTGCTGTAACTTTCTCATAAAAGCTCCGTTTGAAAAACGATTTACACCATTAGAAAGCTCTCTCTGAGCTATTTTATTTGAGTTGCAAAGACAAAGTGTACCTTTGTACACTTTGTTTGAATGGGTTTTTAGTAGATAAAAACACTTTTACAGGCCTCAAAAATGCGCTACAAAAATATGATGTTCAAACAACTTAAAATGTTGCAGAAATTCGTTGGTTTCCTGTTGTTGTTCACTATCCAAACGACTTTGCACACACAAATTTCAATATGTACACCCATATTTAGCATGCACAACAACACCATAAGGTAATTCATGTTCTGCGCATCCATAACTACTGTGCATCACTTCCCTATTGCGCCAATAACTGGTGCGCACTACTTTTGTGTCGCGCGCAAATATCCACCACACAAAATTTTCGTTCTTACACTATTACTTGTTGTGCGCAATTTTTTTTTGTGTCGCGCACCATTTTTGTGTCACATGCCAATATTCTACATGCATTTCACTCTACGCCTTGCACCATGCCAAAGTTTAGTATGCCCCCACCGCGCACCAATACTTTACGGGCATCATTAACTAAATTGTCGCGCGACAACATATACCCGCATTGCACGTGCACCAACAAATTCTCTACGCTCTACCAATACTATGCACACCATGCACTAGTATTATGGATGGGTCACTCAATTCGCATCGCACAATTCTAAAATTAGCGCACGCACCTGCACGCCAATAGTTTTCTCCACAATGCCAAATGCTAGCACGCACACCCACACACCAATATTTTCCATGCAGCACCAAATTTTAGTGCGTGCAACCGCACACCAATTTTTTCCTCATGGTTCCAAATTTTAGCCCGTGCTCGCGCGCTAATATTTTTTCGCACGGCGCCAAATTTTAGCGCCCACACCCGCACACCAATATTTTTCCGCGTAGCACCCAATTTTAGCACGTGTACCCGTATGCCAATATTTTTCCACGCAGTGCAAAATTTTAGCATGCATGCCCGCACACCAATATTTTTCTGCGTGGCACCAAATTTTACATATCACAAGCTTTTCACTGTGCATCATGCATTTCTAGTGTACCCACCTGCACACATTCAGTTTTATTCGCATCAATTCCTCGTGAATTCCACTGCAGAAATTTGGTTTTTTTTCTAACGTTTTCCCCAATTTACCATAGACATTCTGCAACTATGAAATTTGTTCAATTTTAGTCCGATAACACCAGTTAAACCTATGCAAAAACAAATCGTTGTGGGTTGAAATTTATGGAACAAATTTTTCCCAAACTCAATTCACAAATTGAGAATTTTAATTACTAATCTCGCTCCATCTGTCATGGCTTCACTGTAACTTCAAATTCGACCAATTCTAGGTCTGAATTTGCTAGAACAGATATTAAATCAATAATATCTCACCGCATGGACAAATTTCTCAAGTTTCTCATGAATTTAACAATGGAAATTGGGGTTTTTTCCCAATTCTACACAATTGTTGTTACTTTTTACCATGGACACTCTGCAACCTGAAATTTGGCCACTTTGAAATCAATCCTCTATGAAACATCGCTTCTATTAGCACTGAGAGTCACCCTCAGATTGTGGGAGGATAAGACCAGTACCCATCAAAGGTTTTGGTGGATGTTGGTTTTATATGAGTGGAGTTCAATGGACAAAACTCAATATATGAATGATGTTCAACACGAAACTAGACAAGAAATCCACAGGGAAGTGAGGGCCACATTAACTTCAGTCAGCGAATTGAGTTTAAGTGTGAGGAGAGGGAAGACTTAGTGAGAAAGGTGAAGAAGACTACTATGAGCATCAGGCTTTCAAGCAGCTTGGAGAAGAAAAACTTAGACTCAAGATCACTCTTGAGCACAAGCTTCAGACACTGAAATATGTCCAAACTACACAGTCATAATAGCACAATGATCAAACCTACATCACAATGCAGCTGCGACAACTTGACCAGATCCTCCATGCCCGAGCCATTCAGTGTAAGAGGGAGAAATATAACAAGGTAGATGACTAAAAATGGTCACGATACCACTGCAATCAAACCTACATTACAACAACATAACAACCCTCGACTAGATCCTCCATGCCCAAGTGTTTTAGCACAGGTTTTACAAAGAGATGAAAAGAAGATGACTTCTATTAACATGGAAGTCTCAAATTTGATACATAATGAGAGAACAATTCTGGCATCAAAAAATTAAAAAATAGGGAGCTCTTCTCAATCGGTTGATGACCATAACAAAATATTAAAAATATCTATTTATACTCATAATAATACACCACTACCAAGACTGTGACCTAGTCACTACAATCAAATCTTTGCGTCAACGATTTCTTCTGTCAAAGTGAATGTGCACCCTTCTTTCAGACGCGAGCTCAGATCGACATGGGCTTTGCAAGGAAATCTGCCCACAGGGGTACCATGGGCTGACAGTTCAGTCCCCACGGCTGGGCTTTCCATGCCTTCCATTTATGGAGTGAGTCGAGGTTTCAACCACCATCTCTACTTTCATTAACTACCTTTCCTCAGAGATTTAACTAGAGTTAATGCTCAGGGAGCGGCCACGTGCCAAGACCATAAGGGTGCCACCTATCTTTGTTGACGACTACCACACATTTGGCTCTCTAGGGCTCGGGGGCTATCTCTTGCTCCCCTGCTCCTTCTTCTGACCTAGGGCCATGACCCTATGAAATTGTGTGATTGCGGGCGCGACCAAGGGTGGTTTGAAATAAAATTGATTTTGTCCCCACAATTCACCATGAAACGCCATGCGTCCCTTTCTAAAAACCACGGTTTCGATTGCAGGACTGCTCAATAATTTTATCGATCGAGCAAGTTATGTCCCTGCAATGAATCATGGCCATTGACCTGGACACGGTCTACGATCTAGGTTCACCTGCTAGATTTTTCACTACTGCCAAGATTAACTGCCCACCAACTTTAGAATCAACCAAATTGTTCCCTGGGGGAGGGGGACGCTATTCTTGACTTTGAGCAATAAGACCTCCCAGAGGATGACCTGTTACTACTATGCTGATGTGTCATGTAAGATAAGTGACACATGTCACTAATAAAGAAGTGAATGATATGCCTATTAGCACTAGGAGTCACCTTCAGATTGCATGGAAGGAAAGCCCAATACCCATCAAGTTATAAGTGAATGTAAGGGTGTTTAAAGGGTCAAGTGTAAAAGGAATCAAGTGATAATGTTCTAACTCAAATAACAGGGCTAACATACACCAACAATTAATGTCTTGGCTAATTTCAATCAGTATTTTGGGAATAAGTATGAATAGAGGGGAGACTTGACTGAGAGAAGTGTAGGGGTTGTTTTAAACATTAGGTCAACTAGAGCCTAAGGAGGAAAGCTTATTAACACAAGATCTTCTTGAACTAAGAAACTAAGGAAGCTAAATCAACATCATGATAACATAATGATCAAACATCCATCATAACATCACCACAATAATTCATGTGAAGCATTCAAAGCATGAACATTTAGCATCAGAAGAAAATAGATTGAAAGAGAAGTTGATTTCTATTAGTCAAAAAGTCTTAAGTCCATTACATCACTAGATCACAGTTACTTCATCAAAATATTACAGTATAAGGGAGCCTTTATCAACCATCCAAACCTACCAAAGAAAATGATATATCTATTTATAACAAAAGGGAGGAAACAACTGGAGGTACGAGCTGGCCCCCTTCCCTTGAAAAACTCTAAACATTTATTTTCTCTAACAATTTATCTAACCATCTATGCTATAAAACAAGAAATTGTTGGTGACTAATCCAACTGAAATTCAAACTGAATTGATTCCCTTTTGTTGCACAACCCCTTGTTTTCCATGTGTCCTTCAAGGCATCTGGTTGTCTTCACAATGCCAGATTCTTCTTCTCCATCCTTCTTCATCATCAATTTATCCAAAATTTGTTAGCTTGGTCCTCCTAGATCCATGGTCTTCATTGGCAGCTTCCTTGGGTAACAAAACTGGGTAGCGCACTACAAGGAGAAAATGTAGCACCTGTAGGTAGCATCATTGTGCTGCATATGTGTACAAACTCTTCTCTCTGTGCAATATTAGGTAGCATCTGTAGGTAGCGCCTCTAGGTAGTGCCTCTGTGTTGTGCCTATGTGCCAACCTTTACCCTCTATGAAATATTTGGTAGCACCTCTGTGTTGCGCCCATGTGCCAATTATTTTCCCTCTGTGAAATATTAGATAACGCCATTGGGTAGAGCCTCTTACGCTGCGTTTGTGTTTAGGTTTGGGTAGCATTACAAAAATGCATCGCCTTCAATCCTTGAACATGTGTAGAGTAATTTATGGTTTTTCATGATGACAAAACTGTTTTAATCAAGATCCTTGACTGCACAATAGGTAGTGCCTTCTACCAATGAGGAAGCTAGCACTTAGAAAAAACCCAAAACCCAAATAGTTAAGCACTTAGAAGCCTGTATAGATGGTAGAGATAATATTTTCATATTGGTTAACCCTCCCAAAAATATGCATCCTCAAAAATGGGACTTACTCTGACCATCTATTTTGTCATTTTGACACTTAACCTCATACTCTTTCTGGTAGAAAGAGGATCTTCAATTGACATAGAAGACTTCTTCTTCTTAGAATTGACCAGCTTCTTTAGTGTAGTTGCGCTCTCCTTAGCTGTTGGTTTTTCATCTTCAATGGAAACTTCAACCAACACCTGTAGCTTTCTTTGGGCTACCTCATATTGAAAATGCTTCATCTCTGACTTTAACTTCCTATTCTGAGAATGGAAGCCTCTGTTCTGCCTATAGATATTCCTTAGCTATCTATGAAGTGGTTGGGCCCTCCTTGCTGCAAATATTTCCAAGTCAAGGGTGTGACTGTAACCATCCATGAGCTCTTTCATCTAAGCCAAGTTGACCTTATCTTCTTCTTTAAGACGAGCTCTTTCTTTTCTTGCATCTCTAAGTTGTTTGATAAGTCTTTTGTAGGTTTGACTGTCAGGAGGAACAGTGGCATGTACAGTCTCACTAGGATTTTTCTCAGACTCCTCTTCCTCCTACATGGGAAGTGTCTTGTCTACCTCATCAGTTTCCTTGATGAATTTACTTTTATTCTTCTTTATCAACACAGGGGTTTCATATTTTCATTCAATAGGTTTCTCAATGCCTTTCTCAGAGGTTTCATCTTTACTCTCCAAATGTATTTTAGTATCTTTATCCTTACCCTTATTTACATGGGTTTCTTGTTTCCCTTCAGTAGGCTGAGAAGTACCTTTACCCTTCTTCCTCTGAATAAGGGTTTTTGATTTTTCCTCCACAAGATTTTCAATGCTCTAACCCTTCTTCTTTTGAATAGGGGGCTCAGGTAAGGACTTCTCTTTGAAAACATCCTTAGGAATTGATGACCTTGTAAAAGGTCTTTTACCTTTGATTTCAACTACTGGAGGAGAAGAGGGAAAGAGGAGATTATTCCCTTTCTTGGATGCAACTTTAGTAGAAGAAGGAACCTCTTCTAACCCTAGTGGAGGAGGTGGTGAAAAAAATCTGTGTGGAGAAGGACAAACTTCCTCCTCAACCTCTATGATGTACTTGTTGATCTCTGGAACTTGAATAGGGGTTCTACCCTTTCTCTTCCTACTGGTCCCTGCTTTAGAAGTACTGGTGGGTGACAAAAGACTTGCCTTCTGTGATTGAGGAGTTGGTGCTAGATCCAACGTGAAATGAGAGGTAACCACAAAATGTTCCCATGAAATCTCTTCTTGCCCAATTCCTCAGAGACTAGCATTCTGATTAATCCAGAGTGGAAAAGGCTAGAATCCGCATCCTTAGATTTGGCTTGAAACCTATCTAACATTCTACCTATGCTTCTTAACAGGTAATAGGGAATATTCATCTCAACCTTACCAGTAAAATGTAGCAACAACCTTATGTGTTAATGGTACAATGTGTTAAATCTCCCTTCACAAGTAAAATATCTTTGTATGATCTTCAATAATATGTCAAACTGTTCAACCAATTGACTTCTTGGCATACTCTTAGACAATTCATTGGCTTGATATTCAGATCCTTAGCAAAGGCTGAACTCAAAACCATGGACTTGAACCATTTTTCACCTGTAATGGGGATCCCTGTTGCAGTTGAGATAAAGGCTTCAGTTACCTCAAATTCCAAATCCTTTCCTGCCATCAAAATGTAATGAAAACTCTTTTTCTACCTCTGGGTGGCCTCTCTACATGTTTTGATAGAAAGAGAGGTACCCTACTCTCTGAAAGGCCTCTCTTTCCATGGGCTCTGTATCAAAAAGACACATGTCCACCAGTTATGTCCTAACTATCTTGCCTCCTTTGTGTGCCTTCTTCGATTTAGGGGTCTCCATGACTCAGAATGGGGGTTCTTGAAAGGCTTAAGGGATGGTAATGATTAGGAAGGATTTGAATGGGGTTTCAAATATACAAGGCTGACCCTATGCAACTGAGTAAAATGTTTTATTTTGAGATCAAAGTAGGAAAGGGAAGCAATGAGAGGTTAAGAAGCACCTCTGGGTAGCACAACGCATATGCAGAGGATAAACTAGTCAAGAGATTGCAACTTCAATGGCTAAGGCAGGCAATAGTAATCTGACTCATATATGGGCCATGAGGTTTATAGGTATGAAAAAGAGAGGAGGTGAAGTTATCATACAAAGATGGATCCTTTACCATTGTGCAAACTTAGAAAACAAAAACCCGAGCACAAACTTCTTGTAAAAATTTAATATGAAGAGGAGGCAACATGGGATACCTGTGGTGTAAACACCTGTTGAGATCTTCAATGCAATCTTAGTATGAAATTTGAGAGAAATTCGACCCTAGAATCTTTCTCAGTATCGGATTTGGTTGACATGTAGTCGCCTGATCAGAACTTATGAATTTGCGCAGCCCAACACTGTTGAGTCTTTCAAATTAGAAACCATTACCAAAGATCATAAATGCAAGATCTTTGAAGGCATATTTAACTAACTTCTGGCACTAAAAACAAAGGACATGACATTAGTCATGGCAATCATGGCTCAGGGTGGAAGTGTGATGAACATGATAGGCATTACGGAATTGCCTGATGAGTAGGCAGCACATCCACTTCAAAATGTGATTAGAAAGGTAAGAGAGGACATTGAGGTATGCCTATGAGGTCATGAGTGAGGAGAGAGGAGTGTCACATCAATCTAGTCATGGGAGGGATCGACCTTGGGACAAATCATGAAGGGGACAAAATTAAAACATGAGCTAGAAATGGTTTAAGGATCAAAAATCAATTTGAGGATCAAATTAGAGCTAAGACTCAAAAAATTTAATCATCCAAGGGGTCCTACCAATCATAAATTTTAAAGGGATGAGACCTTCAAAGAAAATTAAAATCTAAGGCTTAAAAAAGGATTTCAAACAAACTAAAAAGACCCAAGGCAATTTAGTGTGATAACAATGCCCATGAGTGCATGGACTGCGTGCCACATGTCATTGGTGAATAGGTGCCTAGTGTCATGAACGACAAGTGTGCCACATGTCCATACTGATGACTTCCACGTATCCTCTTAAAATGATGAGTGAGATCTCCTTCATGTCTTTGGGCTCCAGGAAACTGAAAAATCAAACTTATTTTTCCTTGAAGGAAAAAATCCGGAGTTAAGGATCTGATGACGCATGGAATTCTAGACTTGGATAGCTGAGACCCACTTTGGGACTCCAGGCTCCAGGAAAATCAAATTTCAAACTTGTATTTTCCACGAAGCTCACGGATCTTTGTCGCGTGTCCGTGCTGATGGATGGTCCAGATTCACTTCGGGACATTGGGGACTTTAGCACTTTTTTTTTTGGCACTATACTTGCACAAATTTGTACTTTTGGATGCCCGTGGGCCACTAATCTGGACTATTCCTGGAATCTCCGCCACTAAAGGATTACAACTGCATGTTTCTTTTAAGCCCGAAATGGGCTACTTTGAATGTCTCCCTTTGTGTCCATGGCTGCGGTTTGCGTGAACAAGGATTTGAGAGACTAGCTGCGGAATGGGAAAACAGGGAGACCAGTGACTGAAAAGGACATGAGTGCTCATTCTTGGAGAATAAACGGAGGGGCTTGGGGACAATATTTCACTTGAGTAAGATATTTAAGGAAAATCAGGGCGAACAAATGAACAAGGGAAAGCAGAGAACGATTTACAAGTTGAAGGGGGAAAAAAATTAATATTTGGTCTTCAAAAAGGATAGAGATAGGGCACGACTACAGATTTGGGTATATTGACGAACGCCTACAACCCTTGATAACCTTATGTGATAAAATTTGGCTCCACAGGGGATGTCATGCTCCCTGCGAGCTGCCAAGAACGTGCAGTTTTAGTACCTTAGTTTTTGGTTTATGGAGTCTCTTATTGAAAACGAAAAAATGAAAAAAAACAAAACAAAAAGGGAGTCATATTTACAATGGTGGAACGCTGGCCATGGCCTAAAAAAAATACTTCTTCAAAACCTGCCCATTGATAGGGCCACCTAAGACCTCAAAATCTTCCAAATTTTGCAACTTATAAGTATTATTCAGGAATATCTCAGAAATATTGAAAGGACCGATCCACAAAGCTTCAAATTTTCCATGTTTGCCTTTTTCTTGTTGCGCTCTTGTCCAAAGCTCGTTTCATTTTCTGTTGATGGTCTTTTTCTTTGTCAAGCAACTGCTCCCTGGTCTGCTACACTTCTACCAGCTGCAATATCCTCCTGACCATGTCATCAGGTTCTCCTTGGTAGTCTTGAAGGAACTTTGCCATAGGAAAAGCAAGTTGAGCATGAAAGATTTCCTCGCTGCCATACACCAGCTGGAATGGGGAAATGCCTAGTGATCTTTTTGTTGAAACTCTATCAACCCATAATGCAAACTTCAACTTTGAATCCCAAGCTTTCTTGTTCTCTTCTAACAGCTTCTTGATGATATTTATGAGGCTCTTGTTAGAAGACTCTACTAATCCGTTTCCCTGAGGGTGTTCGGGAGTAGAGTGGACTAGTGTGATCCCATACTACTCACATAAATTAATTAATGGCTTAGCCTTGAAAGAGATAGCATTGTCTGTAACGATCATGTTTGGACATCCGAATCTGAACATGATGTCTTCAAGGAAACTTATGATTAATTTGTGATAGGCACTCCTTATGGGGATGGCTTCTATCCATTTTTAAAAATAATCAGTGGCAGTCAAAATCCACCTGTGATGGCCACTTGAGGCTGGTTGGATTTCACCAATGAAGTCAATACCCCACTACTGAAAAGGTATGGAAACTGCTAGATGATTCAAGGGAAAAGACTTGAGCTGCTGCTTTCCAGAAAATGTTTGACACTTGGTACAGGCTCTAATATTTTCACCCACATCAATAAAATGACTGGGCCAGAAATACCCATCTCTGAGGATCTTATACACTGTGGTCCTCCAAAAGTGATGCCCCCCACATGAGCTATTGTGAAAATCAATCATTTCCCTTTGGGCTTCTTGTGGGTCTAGGCATCTCAACAGGACTCCCAGAGGCTCCTTTCAATATAACATGTAACACCCTGTTTCCCCCAGTTTGTAAAAATAACTAGACTGGCCAGAACTGTGGAAAACTCAGAAATGTGAATATGTGATGAGAATGGACCTTGTGGAAAAGGTCAATGAATGCAAATAATATTATGAATTTATATTGTAGGACTGCTGAGAGGGGATGTGCTGAAAAAGAGACCACGATGGCGGTGGAAGGCACCTGGAAAGGTGGCGTTAACTTCCACTGAGAATTAATACCGTATTTGGACTCCACTGGCCTAGAGAACCAAAAGTGGCTCACTGGCCCCGAATTAAATGTCTCGCAGGCTGGTAGGTAGATGACTTAATGAGGGATGGGAGGTGAACCGCCCATCCGTAGAGTCGTCAGGCCTAAGGCTTGGGGAAGAAGCGATTCGGGGGCAGACGCGAGGGGAGAACTTTGGCAATATGTAGAGTGGGTGATAGCAGAGAGGAAGGAGGCATCCTTCGCTCCTAGTCACTAACAAACAGAGACATAGACTCACAACATCGCGGTCTCAGCTCGGGGGTGGCTAGTGGTAAATCTGCCGAGAGTCGCTGAGCCTACGTTTGGGTGGAAACAAGAACTCCTCTTAGTAGTTGCATAACCCCTGGTGTTACTTTCTGATAAGTGTTTTTCCTTTACATCTTGAAATATACATATATTCTGACAATTATGCTCATAAGCTGTGAAACTGTGAATAATTTCAGTATAAGAATGTCTGTAGGATGTTCTGATCAGTACTGGTAGTTGTATGTTTATGATGGAAATATTACGTGTGGCTTATGTTATCTTAAATTGTTACTTATATGCATACTTATCTAATATAGACTGCACGCCTGGTTCTCGGTAGAGAGATACCCTTATCCGCCTCAGATAATACCCTGGGTAAATTTTCCCCATAGAGATACCCTTCTTGAAAATCCCATCAAGAGCTTGGAAGGAGGACATGAAGGCGCAAGACCATAAGAAATCCCTGATAAGTATCGAATCGGTGGACGAGATTTCGTCGGGAAATATGTGGTCATCCATGACCGTTAGATTTGGTAAGAGGAAGTTGGAAGGTTAAGTTTCTTAACCTTGATTGATGGTGATTGACGAACGAGATCCCGTCGGGAAACCTGCAGTCACGCACGACCGTTAGATTGGTAGGAGAAAGTAGGGTGTTAAATGCCTCACCACTTGGTCTCTCTGTGTCTTTGTAGGTGGCGAAGAGATCGGGATCGTAGATCCCCAAGGTCCATGAGAACATCTGGACCGTTGATTTTTCCACGTCCAGGAAGTCGTGGGAGAGCCCACAAGTTGAGAACCTGTCTGAGCTGTCAGATATCAGTTGAAAAACCCAATAGCCGTCGGATCTATCAGGAGATACCCGAGGGATAAAAACCCTGTGAATAGGGGTGAAACCCTGGAATAGATCTGGACCGTCCTATTTAAGGAGGTCACGTGTCAAGGGATTACCCATTTCGGGAATCCGGGAGTCGGGAAATTGGGAGTCCTCTTGACAAGAGAATCGGGACTTTCCATGGTGGAAACCCCAGGATAGATCTGGACCGTCCAATTTAAGGAGGTCACATGTCAAGGGATTACCCATTTCGAGAATCTGGGAGTCGAGAAATCAGGAGTCTTGTTGACAAGAGAATCGAGACTTTCCATGGTGGAAACCCCAGGATAGATCTAGACCGTCCGATTTAAGGAGGTCACGTGTCAAGGGATTACCCATTTTGGGAATCTGGGAGTCGGGAAATCGGGAGTCCTGTTGACAAGAGAATCGGGACTTTCCATGGTGGAAACCCTGAGATAGATCTGGATCGTCCGATTTAAGGAGGCAACGTGTTGAAAGATTACCCGTATCAGGAAATCAGGAATCGGGGATTTGGGAGTTCTGTTGATGAGAGGTCGGGCTTTCACCTTGATAAATCCTGACCTGTAATATGTAAATGTGAGAATTTGGTTAAAATCTTGATGAATGGATGAGATTCCTTCGGGGAATCTCAGGGTCTGTAATGACCGTTAGATGTAAGGAAGAGAGGTCGGCTTTAAGCTGGGGTGTGAATGCAGAATAAGGTAAGTAGCGAGTGGATCTAGACGGCCAGAGTCCACCCACCCAAATCTACGACTGAGGCTTCATTCTAGACCCCCCTTTCCATTCTACCATTAATGGGGGGGGTGGGGGTCCAAAATTGGACACACAACTCTCGAACGGTCGAGATTAATTCACGTTGATCAACGATACACAGTTGGATTCCGGACCCCCCTTGCCATTTTGCCTTTAATGGGGGGGAGGGGGTCCGAAATGGTATGTTGTGTAAAGTGGAGCCCCCTCCTATCATGTCGACCACCATGTCGCATTTCCTTCTCTACCACCTGTACTCCACTTAACCACGCGATGGGGCTCGTTCTCATTGACGGTTCTCTAGCCCCGTTGGGATCTGCCCCATTGACCATTCGCTATCCCTATCGGGGTTTGACGGTTGCAGAGTTGAACGATTTGACATTCCTATGGCGCCGAGTTGCGAAATACCAAGAGGAACCATGATTATTTGACCGGTGATCATTTCTCGCGATCACATGGGAATAGAGAGAGAGAAGGAGCTAGCTTGCACTAGGCCTCTGTAGGTAATTCGGGGGCTCTGAGTCTGCAGAAATCAACGAAATTTTTTGATTTGGTAATGGGTATATGACAAAGTGGTATCAAAGCATGGTTACAACACTCAGCCTGATTGGGCTCATGAATGAGTTGTGCATAAGCTCCGTTCAAAGCACTCCTAAGAGGAGTAACCCCTTAACTTAACTCTATTATCGAGGATCAAAACTTGGAAACGAGAACCTGACTATGTATGCATGTGAAAGAGTTATGAATTTATGCACAGGTTATAAAACATATCTAACTCTTGACTAATAACCAGCGTTTTTCTTTTCACCTAAGTGGACGATCAGCCGTGGGAATTTACGGACGCAGAGTATGGTGACTCACCAAGATATGGGAGAAGGCTCCCACAATAGAGACGAAGAGTCTGATGAAAGAAGAGCAATAGGAACCCCTCTGGATCTAGCCAAGACTGTGAGGCGTCTCATGGCTGAATTGCAAAGCTGCAAGGCTGACAATGAAAGGATGATGAAAGAACAAGAAAAGCAAACTGAAATTAATGCAGTTTTACTATAGAGCTTATTTGACCTACAGCGACAAATGTAACATGAACCCGAGATACAAAAACATGGTCATATCAGTGGCCATACTGAGAGGAGCACCTCAAGGAAGGTCCACCCTAGAGGTAAGGGACCAGTACCAGCCGACTCCTCTGAGAAGGAAGACAGCGATTCAGAAGGCTCTTCCAATAGCAGGACCAGATCCTATTCTCGAAAAAGACAGAAGAAGCAAAAGACTTCCAAGGGTCATAAATTTGAAGAATTTAGAAAGGCCAAACCTCCCTCCTTCGACGGTGAGATAAAGAAGGGAGAGGAAGCCGAGGCCTGGCTACTTGGACTAAAGAAATATTTCAGAGTCCATGATTTTTCAGAGAATTTGAAGGCCCAAGTGGCCACTTTCAATCTGAATGGAAAAGCTTCCATCTGGTGGGAAGATTTTAAGAATGTGAAAGGGGTCCATGAAGAGGACCTGTCCTGGGAACAGTTTGAGAAATACTTTCGGAAGAAGTATTTGTCAGAAAAATATTTCGACGAGAAGGCTAAAGAGTTTTATGAACTCAAACTGGGGCAACTCACTATAGAGGAATATGTCAACAAATTCCTCGACTTATTGAGATATGTACCCTACATCAAAACAGAGAAGGCGAAGTCACAACGCTTCATCAACGGGATACCCAAGGAATACCGGAACCGAATTAAATTTGATGAGCCAAAGACCTTAGAAGACACTATTCGAAAGGCAACGTATTGTCATGAACAATATGGACATCGGGCAGAACCTCATGGAGACTGGAAACAGAAGAGTGGTTCGAGATTTCAGAAAAAGGGAACCAAGACCTCATAATTTAAGAACTACAAGAAGAACCCTAGAATGAAATTTCTAGCCCGGAGCGTACTCTAGCAGAACTTTCCCTCATTAGACAGAAATAAAATTTCTGGACCTATACCAGTAAAGACTGATAACCCAAATAGAAAACCTCTGGAATGTTGGGGTTGCGGAGAAGAGCATCTCCTAAGAGACTGTCCACACCGACAACAGGTTAGTCGAAAGGTTTATAACATTCAGGAAGCCACCACAGTCAATGATGTGGCAAGGAGTGTGCTGCAGATTTATGCAGCATTGGATAATAACCAAGCTAACCACCAAGCTTCAGTGGTGGAAATGGAAGGTATGATTTTCAACCATTTGGTGTATTTTTTGATTGACCCTAGTTCAAATTTGAGTTATATAGCCCCTAAAGTTGTTGATAAGTGTAAATTACAGCCTCACAAGAACACCAAGTCATGGTTGGTACAGTTAGCCACTGGCACCAAAAGAAGGGTAGTAGAGGTCATACCAGCCTGCCAATTAATGTTGGGTGAATTCCCCACCCAAGCAACCCTTAACATATTATCCCTGGGATCATACGATCTGTTGATTGGTATGGACTGGCTAGCCACCCATAAAGCCAGACTGGACTGTTACCATAAAACCTTAGAATGTGTGAACAAAGAAGGAAAAAGGATAACCCTTCAAGGGATCCAAAAACCTGTCTCGGTGAGACAAATATCAGCCCTGCAAATGAGAAAGTATTGTTGAAAAGGATGTCCCCTATATGAAATATAGGTGTTGAAAACAATCGAAGGTGATAAACCAAGCTATGACGATCACCCTATCCTGAGAGAATACAGAGATGTGTTTCCGGAAGAGGTATCGGGTCTACCTCCGAGAAGAGAGATTGACTTCTCGATAGAACTTGCACCAAGAGTGGTGCTGGTGTCTAGGACACCCTACTGGATGAGCACACCTGAGTTAGTTGAACTCAAATTGCAATTGAAAGAAATGATGGATAAGGGTTATATTTGACCCAGCATGCCCCATGGGGAGCACCAGTCCTATTTGTGAAAAAGAAGGATGGCACCCTTAGACTATGCATAGATTATAGACAACTCAATAAAGTAACCATAAAGAACAAGTACCCCTTGCCCAAGATCGATGATCTATTTGATCAGTTGGGAGGTGCGTCTATTTTCTCAAAGATTGATTTGAGGTCGGGATACCATCAAGTCCGAATCAAGGGTGAAGACATCCATAAAACTACTTTCCAGACATGGTATGGTCACTATGAGTTTGTGGTAGTGCCATTTGGGTTAACCAATGCCCTTGACACTTTCATGTTCTTAATGAACAATGTACTCAGTAAATTTTTAGATAAATTTGTACTAGTTTTTATTGATGACATATTGATCTACTCTAAGAATAGAGAATAACATGAAGAGCATCTTAGACTTGTGCTACAAGTGCTAAGAGAGCATCAGCTCTATGCTAAATTCAACAAATGTGACTTCTTTCAGAAGCAAATACATTACTTGGGACATGTTCTTTCCGAGGAAGGGGTAGCAGTAGATCCTGACAAGATCACGTCTATCATGGAATGGCCTACCCCAAAGGATGTCTCAGATGTCAGATCCTTTATGGGATTAGCGGGATACTATAGAAGATTTATAAAAGGATTCTCCAATATTGGTTGTCCAATCACTGCCCTCCAGAAGAAGGGGACAAAATTTGTGTGGACACCAAAATGTGAAGAAAGATTCCAAACCCTAAAACATTTATTGACCCATGCACCCGTGTTGAAAATCGCTGACCCAGAGGCTGACCTCCTTGTGTGCACAGATGCCTGTAAGGAAGGGCTCAGAGGGGTCCTTATGCAAAAAGGAAGTGTGATTTGCTATGAATCCCGAAAATTGAACGAACATGAAGTCAACTATGTGACTCATGATCTAGAACTGGCTTCCATAGTGCATGCCTTGAAAATGTGGAGGCATTACCTCTTGGGAAGATAATTTGTACTTATGACAGCCCACTGTGGATTGCGGTATTTGTTTGACCAACCAAAGCTCAATGCTAAACAAGCTAGATGGATAGCCCTCCTTAGCAAATTTGATTTTGAAATCAAACACATTAAAGGGAAATAAAATAGGGTGGTTGATGCCCTTAGCCGAAGCATGAAAACAATTCACCTGGCAGCGGTGAGTACCTGTGAGACAGATATCAAGAATAGAGTCAGAAATGCACAGGAGACAGATCCCTTCGTTCAGACTGTGACCCTGTACCTATAGCAAGAACCCGCTGGAGTAAAATATGAAGGCTACCAGATGACCAAAGGAGGTCTTCTCACTTACAGAGATAGACTATACATTCCAAATTGTGATGACTTGAAGAGGTTCATTATGGATGAACTACATAAAATACCATATACTGGTTATCCAGGATACCAGAAAATGATCATTGCCACCCAGAAACAATTTTATTGGCCTAGATTGAAGAAAGACATAGCCAAATATTTCACCCAATGCATAGAGTGCCAACAGGTTAAAGCAGAACATCAACACCCAGCAGGACTATTACACCCTTTACCCATCCCAGAATGGAAATGGGAAACCATCTCCATGGATTTTATCACTGGATTGCCAACTTCAACTAAATAGAATGACGCCATTATGGTAGTGGTGGATAAACTGAGCAAGTCTGCTCATTTCATCCCCGTCAAATCAACCTGCAAGGCAATAGATATCGCCCAGGTATTCAAGAAAGAGGTATTCATATTGCACGGTATGCTAAAAGAGATAGTGTCTGACAGAGACACAAAATTTACTTCCAATTTTTGGAAATCACTGATGGCTGGTTTAGAGACCAAATTGTTTTTTAGCACCGCCTATCACCCTCAAACTGACGGACAGACAT
>JZKD02S1896146.1:766294-840214 GCA_000966675.3 Picea glauca | reverse complement strand
CCCACAGTAAAAGCGCATAATGTTTTCCATGTTTCATTATTGAAGAAATAGGTACATGATGCTAATCATATAATTGAATGGTCTATGATCCAGGTGGAACCGGAGGGAGAATTTATACCAGAACCACAATGCATATTGGACAGAAAAGAAACCCCACTCCGGAACCAAACCATTGCACAGGTAAAGGTGCAGTGGAAACATTTTGGCCCAGATGAGGCTACCTGGGAAATGGAGGATGCCATGAGACAGGCATATCCGATTTTTTTTACCTCTGTACATGCAATTCATGTTAAAAGATAATAACATCGAGGACAATGTTCCTTTAAGGGGGAGGGAATTGTAACACCTTGTTTTCCCCAGTTTGTAAAAATAATTGGACTGGCCAGAACTGTGGCAAACTCAGAAATGTGAATATGTGATGAGAATGGACCTTGTGGAAAAGGTCAATGAATGAAAATAATATTATGAATTTATATAGCAGGACTGTTCAGAGGGGATGTGTTGAAAAAGAGACCACGATGGCGTGGAAGGCACCTGGAAAGGTGGCGTTAACTTCCACCAAGAATTAATACCGTATTTGGACTCCACTGGCCTGAAGAACCAAAAGTGGCTCGCTGGCCCCAAATTAAATGTCTCATAGGCTGGTAGGTAGATGGCTTAATGAGGGATGGGAGGTGAACCTCCCATCCATAGAGCCGTCGGGCCTAACCAATGCAAGGGAAATCACGCCACATGCAACCTAGCAAGAGGATAAGGCATGGGGAAGAAGCGATTGGGGGGCAGACGTGAGGGGAGAACTCTGGCGATATGCAGAGTGAGTGATAACAGAGAGGATGGAGGACTCCTTCGCTCCTAGTCACTGGCAGATGGAGACGCAGTCTCACAACATCGTGGTCTCAGCTCGGGGGTGGCTAGTGGTAAATCTGTTGGGATTTGCTGAGCCTACGGTTGGGTGGAAACGAGCACCCCTCTCAGCAGTTGCATAACCCCTGGTGTTACTTTCTGATAAGTGTTTTTCCTTTGGCATCTTGAAATATACATATATTCTAACAATTATGCTCATAAGCGATGAAACTGTGAATAATTTCAGTATAAGAATGTCTGTAGGATGTTCTGATCAGTACTGGTAGTTGTATGTTTATGATGGAAAGATTATGTGTGGCTTATGTTCTCTTAAATTGTTATTTATATGCATACTGATCTAATACAGACTGCACACCTAGTTCTCGGGAGAGAGATACCCTTATCCGCCTCAGATAATACCCTGGGTAAATTTTCCCCATAGAGATACCCTTCTTGAAAATCCCATCAAGAGCCTGGAAGGAGGACGTGAAGGCATAAGACCTTCAGAAATCCCTGATAAGTATCAAATCGGTGGATGATATTCCATCGAGAAATATGTGGTCATCCTTGATCGTTAGATTTGGTAAGAGGAAGCTGGAAGGTTAAGTGCCTTAACCTTGATAGATGGTGATCAATGGAAGAGATCCCGTCGGGAAACCTGCAGTCACGTACGACCGTTAGATTGGTAGGATAAAGTAGGGTGTTAAATGCCTCACCACTTGGTCTCTCTGTGTCTTTGTAGGTGGCGAAGAGATCAGGATCGTAGATCCCCAAGGTCCATGAGAACATCTGGACCGTTGATTTTTCCACGTCTAGGAAGTAGTGGGAGATCCCACAAGTTGAGAACCTGTCTGAGCTGTCAGATCTCGGTTGAAAAACCTGATAGCCGTTGGATCTATCAGGAGATACCCGAGGGATAAAAACCACATGAATAGGGGTGAAACCCTGGGATAGATCTGGACCGTCTGATTTAAGGAGGTCATGTGTCAAGGGATTACCCATTTCGGGAATCCAGGAGTCAGGAAATCGAGAGTCCTGTTGACAAGAGAATCAAGACTTTCCATGGTGGAAACCCCAGGATAGATCTGGACCGTCCGGTTTAAGGAGGTCATGTGTCAAGGGATTACCCATTTCGGGAATCCAAGAGTCGGGAAATTAGGAGTCCTGTTGACAAGAGAATCGGGAATTTCCATGGTGGAAACCCTAGGATAGATCTGGACCATCCGATTTAAGGAGGTCACGGGTCAAGGGATTACCCATTTCGTGAATCTGAGAGTCAAGAAATGGGGAGTCTTGTTGACAAGAGAATCGGGACTTTCCATGGTGAAAACCCTGAGATAGATCTGGACTGTCTGATTTAAGGAGGCAACGTGTCGAAAGATTACCCGTATCGGGAAATCAAGAATCGGGGATTCGGGAGTTCCATTGACGAGAGGTTGGGCTTTCACCTTGATAAATCTTGACCTATAATATGTAAATGTGAGAATGTGGTTAAAATCCCGATGAACGAACGAGATTCCTTCTGGGAATCTCAGGGTCTGTAATGACCATTAGATGTAAGGATGAGAGGTCGGCTTTAAGATAGGGTGTGAATGCAGAATAAGGTAAGTAGAGAGCGGATATGGATGGCCAGAGTCCACCCGCCTAGATCTACAGCTGAGGCTTCATTCCAGACCCCCCTTGTCATTCTGCCATTAATGGGGGGGGTCCTCGAATTGGACATGCAACTCTCGAACGGTCGAGATTAATTCCCCTTGATCAATGATACGCAGTTGGATTCCGGACCCCCCTTTCCATTCGGCCTTTAATGGGGGGGGGGGGTCCGAAATGGTATGGTGTGTAAAGTGGAGCCCCGTCTTTTCATGTCAACCACTGTGTCGCATTTTCTTCTCTGCCACCTGTACTCCACTTAACTGCGCGACGGGGCTTGTTCTCATTGATAGTTCTCTAGCCCCATTGGGATCTACCCCATTGACCATTCGCTATCCCTATCGAGGTTCGGTGGTTGTAGAGTCGAAGGATTTGACATTCCTATGGCACCGAGTCGCGAAATACTAAGAGGTGCCATGATTATTTGACCGATGATCATTTCCCGTGATCACATGGGAATAGAGAGAGAGAAGGAGCTAGATTGCGCTAGGCCTCCATAGGTAATTCGGGGGCTCTAAGTCTACAGAAATCAATGGAGAATTTTGATTTGGTAATGGGTATGTGACATAACACTTGATCAATGATATAATACTTGATTTCTTTGAGTTTCAAATCTCTCTCCTTGTTTTTTTCCAAACCATCAGGAGGCTTCAACTTCTGCAGGAAGTATATGATGTCTTTATACCAGGTGCATTCTACTAATTTGGGGCTGACATGATAGTCTTCACCAAAAATCCCAGTTTGATGATTTTATGGGTCTACATTCATGAAATTTACCCCCAATGCCTTGCAATTCGACTCATCTAGTAACCTGGATAAACCTAGGCATTTCACCAATTTGGTGGGTTTTATTTCTAGGTCAAACTCCAGAATTTTGGCGATCCACTTGCTTCTCTTCCCATCAATATCAGGTTGGATCATAATCTCCTTTACCGAGGCCGAGGGGACATATGCAATAATTTTTGAATGAAAAATATAGACCCTAAAATCCTTGAGGGATTTCACCAAAGCATAATCTTTCTTCTCCATGATATCATATCTTATTTCTGCATCCCTCAGTTCTCTGCTGAAAAAGGAAATAGGTTGCTCTAACTCTTATGCATTTGTTTGTAACAAAACAACAACTAGTGTATCAGATGAAGTGAATGAAAATATCTGAAATTCCTTGGAATAGTCTGGGTTGATGAGCATAGGTTCTTCAGTCAGCGCCCTCTAAATTTGGTTGAAATAATATCTAGACTCAACAGTCCATTTCACTTCATTCCCCTTCCCGAGCATTGTTTTAATGTATTTAACCAATTCAGAAAAATTAGAAATGAACCTCCTTTTAAAGTTTATTTTACCCAAAAATGATTAAACCTCCTTCCTGGATCTGGGAAATGACAAGGATTGGATTGCCTCCACTCTGCTCGGATCAATCTGTACCCCTTCAACTGACACAATATGCCCCAACAATTTTCCCTCCTGCATGGAAAATAAAGACTTCTTGGGATTGAGGGATAGACCAAACCTTCTTCACTTCAGGAAAACCTTCCTCAGATGATAGCAATTATCTTTATCAGACCTGGAGAATAGTGTAATATCATCCAGATAAATGACTACAAATTTATCCTTTTCTCCAATGAAGGCAATGTCCATAGCTTGCTAGAAGGTCACTCCCGCATTCATCAATCTGAAGGGCATTTTAGCATACATGAATGTGCCCCAAGGAGTTGTGAAAGTTGTTTTTTCTCTATCTTTAGGTAAGATAGAGATATGATTGTAACAGGAGAAACCATCAACCATAGACATCCTAGCTGACCCAGTCACTCTCTGCAAAATGTGCTCCATTTTTGGAAAGGGGTAGTTATCCTTTTTGGAGATCCTATTCAAATTTATGAAATAAACACACAACCTAATTTCCCCATTCTTCTTCCTAACAGGGACCAAATTAGCCACCCACTCTGAAAATCTCAAAGGGATGATGATCTATGCATCCAACAGTTTCTTGACTTCCTTTTCCATAATTAACAGTAGCATGGGATTTGTTTGTTTGAGATTATGCTTGAAAGACTTGGCATATTATTTCAAAGGGATTTTGTGTTTAATGACACTGGTTTCATATGTTCTCAAATCCTCGTATTTCCAAGAAAAAACATCAGCGAACTACTTCAAGATTCTTACATCTTCATCCCTTTGTTCTTTTGACAAACTGCTAGACAATTTGACCCATTTCGGATCCTCCTTTGTTCCTAGATTGCATTCAGTCACATCATCCTCTTCAGTTCCTTCAACCTTTATAGCAACATCATTTCTGTCAAACAATCTCTCCAAAGGGACAAGCCCCTTTGGAATATGGTTGCTAGGCAACCGAACAATATGATCGTTAGAAATATTATTCATAAAAACATCAGCATGAGGGATTTCTTCATAATCATGATCCTAGTCGATATGCATATCAGAAAATTCATCCACAGTCTCAAGGATTTTTTTTATCTCAATATCATCCTCAAATACCTTCCAATGTTTGTCGTTGTCAAGAATAGAGGGTCTATATTTTATCTCCACCTCATATTTGAGTTTGGGTGGAAAAGGGACCTTAAAATTACTTGCTGAGACTGCCAAGGAATATTCCATAGAGTTATCCTCCCTTGGAATAAATGAAATATTAAAATCCAAGAAGAAATTGTCAATCATATCCCATACCTCATTTCTATAGGGCCTTAACCTTGAGTGCTTAGCTTTATACATATTTCTAACTTGATGAACAATTAGCGCAGTGTCTCCAAACATTGCTAGCTCTTCAATTTTCATGTCTTTGGTAGCTCTCAAACCCAAGACAAGAGCCTCATATTCGTCCACGTTGTTTTTTGTTTCAAATTCCAACTTGCATGACAAAGATATGGTCTCTTGGGTAGGGGAAATAAAAACTACTCCAACACCAACACTTTCCTTAGAAGAGGCTCCATCAAAAAAAAATTTCCCCACAGAGGTTTTAGGGGGGGGTTTCTTTGCAAAAGGTAATAGGATGCTTTATAATTTCAATAGGTGGTTGAGGAACATCACAGAGATGAAAAATACTGGTTCCTAAATCAGTATCGACTGAGAAAATGGCGTGGTTGATGGGATTGGCTTCATCACTGATAATGTGGGAAAGTTGAGCTTCTCTATAAAGCCTTCTATGTTCCCCTCCAAATACAGGGATGGTGGCATATGACAGATCCATCTGCAAAGCTCCCCCTAGTATTTTGATCCATGATCTGGACAAGAGCATCCCAAACTTAGGGGGGGGCATCATCTACCACTATGTCCATGACCACACTTTTCATTGGCAATTGAAACAAGGAGACCGTCATATCCTTAATAACCCCAAGGCATTTCACCTTCATGGAATAGAATGAATACAGGTCATGGTAGGTTTTTGTAACCTCCAACCCAAGCTCATCCATGACAATTTTGGGCATGAGATTGTTAGAATCCCCTAAATCTATTAAGCAATTGTGCAACACTTTATCATGAATATTCAATGATGTATAGAAAGGAGGGGAGGGATCATCTCTTTCCTCTACCAAAGGTTCTAGTATGACAGTCGACTTTTCATCTTGGAGGTTGATTGAGTCAGTGGAATGAGATGAAGGTTCAGGCTACAACATTTTTGAAAGGCATTTTTTGAAACCCTCATGTTGGACTAACTCTAAAAAAGGCACATGGATCCTAATATTTTGAATTTCATGATCAAAACTAAAATTTGAGGGAGGCTTCGCAACCTCCTTCACTTATGGGACGAGGCCTTTGACCGGGGTGTTTTCTCTGTTTCTTTAATGCCATATGCCACATTTTTAGCCCATTTTTTGGTTCTAACAGGCTGATCAGGAATGTCATGATTTCATTATTTCTTCTTGGACCTAAGGTTATATCTATTTGGAATGTTGTTGGTCCTTTCCCCTTTACTCATCTCATTTAGTTGACTATCCATGAGAGACTCCTCATATGCAGCTTGGGTTAAATGAGGAAATGAGGAGGTGTCTCCAAGACAATGGATTTCAAGATCAATCTCTTCTTCCTCTCCTTCTTTATCAGTAACAAGGTTATTTTGGAGAGGATCTTGAATTCTTTGATCATCTCTGTTCCTGTTTCTTTGGTCTCTTTGGATGATCTGAGGAGCATTGTTTGGTCTTTTGAAACTACCCCTATTATCAACATTTTGAAGATTCATATAGCTCTTCTTCCCTTCCAATTATAGCCTTTCCATTCTAGTAGAAAGTGATGTTAGTAGCTTGGTTATTTCATCCATTTGATGGGGGGAAGAAGAGGAACTAGAAGGCGAGGCTTCCAACCTACCCTTTCTTTTGTCTCTATCACCCTTACTCCTAAGCTTGTCAACTGATAATATATTGGATTCTAATTCAAGGGTTTCATCTTGCATATGAGACAAGGAGGCATCTCTTCCTTCTCTCAACAGAAGGAAAAACTCAGGGCCAAAGGCACTAGCATAAGTCATATTGGGAGAGGTTTCTATAGGCTTAATTTCAGTGGGAAAATTTTCTACATCTTATTAAATCTCTTCGAGAAGTCCGAAGAAACTTCCCCTCTTCTCTCTTAAGTGCCCCAAATTATGTAACATAATAAAGGAGATATTTTTTATTCCCCCAATGTATCAAGAATGAATCATCCAGAGCAGTAATCCCATCAATAGATCTAGGAGGAAAGTCCTTAAACCATTCCCTGGTATCACCATCAAGGCTCTGTACAAAAACTCTCATCCACACATCTTCTGTTTCGATGGCCTAAATCTATGCAAATCTATAAAAGGATGAAAGGTGCTCTTCTGCAGTCACTTATACCTCCCTTATGAACCGGAGCATGTATTTACAGTAGTCTGTGGCTGGGAGAGAATTCATAGGCTGAGGTAAAACCAGAGGGGCGTATCTAGCATCCAATATCTCATCCATCTTGTTCCTCGAAGGATTAGCACCCGCCATTGTCATGTGAACTATAGGAGAACCAGAGGAAGATGGGGTTTGAACAAAGGAGACTGGGATTTTGTTTCTGGGAGAAAAGGGTGATGACTAAGTGTTGGGGGAAAATGCTACAGGGCTCGAGAGGACAAAAATTTCCCCTTTTGTAAATGCAACAACTCTAATAGGGGGAGGAGTTGTAAATCTTGGAGTGGGAAAATATTCATAGGTCCTGGGTCTAACCCACTGTACGATATCAGGGGAAACAGGGGTGGCGAAGCTTTCTCCCTGTAAAACAAGGCTAGGAGGAGAGAAATCAACAGGAAAACTCCCACAATTTAAAATTCTTGAAACGCCAACAGATGGTAGAATAGGATAACTAGAAGTAGTTAATGGAGTTTTTAAAGAAGGATTATGTAAATTACCAAAATCACTTGGTACACAAGTTGAGGTACCTTCTTGAGAGGTCTTTCCTTTTCTTATAATTTTCTCTAGGTCAGCTTCAGATGTCACTAGAGGTAGCTGCAGAGTGGACCTCATTTTTCTGCTTTTGGGAGATACAACTGAAATGGTGGATTCACGAGGTGCAAGTTGCAATCTTCAAGGTATTGATTTCTGATGCATATTCAAAATAAAAATTTCTTTGTCGTTCTTACCCCAGGGAAATGTCTTAAATTTGTTCCCTGAAAATGGCGCCAGGAATGTTAGCACTAAGCATCACCCTCAGATTGCGGGAGGATAATCCCAGTACCCATCAGAGTTTTTGGTGGATATTGGTTTTATATGAGTGAAGGTCAATGGACAAAACTCAATATATGAATGATGTTCAACATGAAGCTGGACAAGAAATGCCCAGGTAAGTAAGGGCCACATTAACTTCAGTCAGTGAATTGAGTTTAAGTGTGATCAGAGGGAAGAATTAGTGAGAAAGGTGAAAAAGACTGCTATGAGCATCAGGCTTTCAAGAATCTTGGAGAAGAAAACTCAGACTCAAGATCACTCTTGAGCACAAGCTTCAGACATTGAAATATGTCCAACTACATAGTCTCACTAGCACAATGATCAAACCTACATCACAATCCAGCTACGAAAACTCGACTGGATCATCCATGCCCGAGCCATTCAGTGTAAGAGAGAGAAAGATAAGAAGGGAGCTGACTAAAAATGGTCACAATACCACTGTAATCAAACCTACATTAGAACAACATAACAAACCTCAACTGGATCCTCCATGCCTGAGTGTTTTATCATAGTTTTTACAGAGAGATGAAAAGATGATGAATTCTATTAACATGAAAGTCTCAAATTTGATACATAACCAGAGAATAGTTCTGGCATCAAAACATTACAAAATAGGGATCTCTTCTCAACTAGTTGATAACCTTAAAAAAATATTAAAACTATCTATTTATACTCAAAACAATACGCCACTACCAAGAGTGTGACTTGGTCCCTACAATCAAAGATTTGTGTCAGCGACTTCTTCTATAAAAGGGAACATGCACCTCTCTGTCAGACACGAGCTCAGATTGACATGGGCTTTGCAAGGAAATCTTCCCATAGGGGTACCATGGGCTAACAGTTTAGTCCCCACAGTCAGGCTTTCCATGCCTTCAATTTATGGAGTGAGCTGAGGTTTCAACCACCAGCTCTACTTTCATTAACTTCCTTTCCTTAGATATTGAACGAGAGTTAATGCTCAAGGAGAGGCCATGTGCCAAGACCATAAGGGTGCCACCTGTCTATTCTGACGGCTGCCACACATTTGGCTCTCCTGGCCTCGAGGGATAGCTCTTGTTCCCCTACTCCCTCTTCAATGTCACCTAGAGCCATGACCCTATGCAATTGCGTGATTACAGACGTGACCAAGGGTGGTTTGAAAGCAAACTACTTTTATCCTCACAATTCACCATGAACCGCGACGCGTCCCTTTCTAAAACAATAGTTTCGATTGCAGGACCGCTCAATAATTTTATTGATCGAGCAAGTTGCATCCTTGCAATGAAGCATGGCCATTGATCTGAACGTGGTCTGTGATCTAGGCACACCTACTAGATTTAGCACTACTTCCAATATTAACTGCCTGCCAACTTTAGAATACGCCAAAATGTGCCTTGGGGGAGGGGGACATTACTCTTGACTTTGAACAATAACACCTCCCAGAGGATGACCTGTTACTGTTATACTGACGTGTCATGAAAGTGAAGTGACACATGTCACTAAGAAATAAGTGAATGATATGCCCACAACTGCCTGGACTGAGTGCCATGTGTCATTGCTGAAAAGGTGCCTAGTGTCACGACCAAAAAGTGCACCACATGTCCATACTAATGACTACCATGTATCCTCTTAAAATGACGACTGATATCTACTTCCGGTCTCGAGGCTCTTGGAAACTGAAAAATCAAATTTTTTTTCCTTGAAGAAAAGCATCCGGAGTTAAGAATATAATGACGTGTGGAATTCTGGATTTGGATGATCGAGACCCATTTCGGGACTCTGGGCTCCGAGAAAATCAAATTTCAAACTTTTCTTTCCCATGAAGCTCACGGATCTCTATCACATGTCCCCGCTGATGTATGGTCTAGATTCACTTCGAAACTTTGGGGACTTCGAAACGTTTTTCTTTGGCACTATACTTTGTGCAACTTTGGACTTCTGGATGCCCATGGGCCGTTGATTTGGACTGTTCCTGGAATCTCTGCCACTGAAGGATTACAATTGCCTATTTATTTTAAACTTGAAATGGGATTCTTTGAATTTCACCCTTTGTGTCCATGGCTACATCCTGTGTGAACAAGGATTTGGGTGACTGGCTGTAGGCTAGGAAAACAAGGAGACCAGTGACTGAATAAGGATATGAGTGCTCAACCTTGGAGAAAAAACGGAGGGGCTTGGGGCCAAGATTTCACTCGAGTAAGATATTTAAGGAAAAAGAGGGCGCACAAATGAACAACAACAAACAGAGAACGATTTACAAGCTGAAGGGGGGGAAAACTTAAGATTTGGTCTCCGAAAAGGATAGAGACAAGGAAAGACTACAGATTCAAGTATATCTATGCACACCTACAACCCTTGAAAACCTTATGTTATAACAACTTCAACTCAACTTTCTCGGCCCATTCGAACTCAATTTTGAAAAATAAAGCTCTGATACCATATTGTAACATCCCCGGCCACCCAGGTTGGGCCATGCTACTCTAGAAAATGCTTTCATTCTCTACTCAACATATTGTAACATACCCAACATCCAACTGATCTATGCCACAATTTTTTTTTGAACCGCATGCAATTAAAACATATACACACATAACTCTTACAGAACATTATATATAAAACGTAAATAGACAAATACATTCTATAAATGCATGGATTCATACTGAAATAACAGTAACCATATACATGCAACATATATAGGAAATACCCATAAATATAAAGACAGTTATAAACCACACATAGGATAAACCCATAAAACTAAACATGCAAATAATAATGCAGCATGTAATTTATCACACAATTGACACTTATCTTGGTAAGAAAATCACCAACTACATGCAGACCTTCCATGAACCTCCCATCTTTATACCACATTGCTCCTCACTCTCAGCAGTGGGTCACCCCCGAGCTAGGACTAAACTCCACTCGGGTAAAGGAATTCCTAACCAGGATGAATATCTTAGACAACAGGAAAGACTCTATCACGGGTGCCAACTCAAACTAACAACCTACAGTCCCTCATTCTCCACATGCCTATACCACCATAGAAAGTGTTCCCCTTCTCTGCTCAACATTCCTTTGGCTACCCCACTTCCTTTTCGGGCTTCAGCAATAGGCCGAACAAGAAGTCTCACAGCCATGTAGCTGCAGTTTAGCACCTTTGGGAATCAATTCCTAACGATTCTCTCACCTTGAGATATTTCTCACAGGACTAACAACTCACCTCTTCAATATCCCATGGGCCTGACAACCTGCTTCTTCAGTCCATCTCCTAAGCTAACCAGGTACACAAACAATTATGGGTACAGATAAAAGTTCAGGTACCATGACAGGAAGGTATGAAGGACAACTAATTGAGTGAGTGAATGATCATGGAATAATTGAATGGATGACTAAGTGATGGAAGGAATGGAAAAATGAACTAAGTCCAAACTATATGTATGCATGTTCCCAACTTGACACTTGTCATGTTGGGAGCTACTTTGGCCCACTTGTCACCAACCTTAGAAATTAGGATAAAACAATTATCCATAATTTATACTTTAAGGAATATTAATATAATATTCCTTTTGGCTTAAGCTCCCTATCTTATCCCCTTTTTCTTAACTTTTATACCCCCCCTTTCCCTAACTAGTGGAGTTTAGTCCCCCATACTCTTTTATCATGGTCAATCTGCGTGAAACGATGTATTTTATATTAATGAAGAGACATATACAAAAATAGACTCACTAGCCTTTAACATCTAGGCTCTCCGTCCTAATCATCACATAAGCCTTTTGGCTTATAATAACTAGATCGACAGCCTATAAAAAACAACATATACACAAAGGCTCCCTAGCCTCAAAATTGTGCGCACTTAAGTTTGTTGCGCGTGATATCGTGGAATGTGCACACCTCATCATTTTACTACATAGTACATGTGTGCACTATACCATGGAAGGTTCATACAAAAATGATGTCAAACAACTCACCATCTTACGTACATTTGTATTTACATTTACAATTGGGTTCAAACTAGGGATATTACATATTCCTTCACAGGGAGTGACGACTGGAGTTTTCTCCACACAAGGTGTTGCGCCTCTTCCGTCACCTTGGTGAGCAAATAAGAGGTGCTTGCAAGCTCAGTTGGGTTTGTCGAGCAGGACAACTGTAGAGAAAAGAGTTAGGGAAAGAAAACTAAAACTAAAACTAAGAATTAAACTAATAAGTGCAATAAAAATTAAAATCATGAACATAAGGACATAGAGATAACAAGAACAAAAAGACCCATGTCACCAATGTTTGAGGCTGATCTATTGATGAAAACAAAGCACCAAGAAGAAAGGGGACTGTGAGTCCCTTCTTCCTCCAAGGGAAGGCTCTTGGACCCTCACTAGTAGCTCTTCTTACAACAAAGAAAATGAAAATGGTGATGAAAGAACTGTTTGCAAATCCACTCAATGGAGAGGTGGATTGCTCAATGAAATGGTGCCATTGTGCTCTTGTCAAGGATGAAGTCCTTAAAACAATATAGGTAGCATAACATTACTTGGAATTCCTTGAGAAAATTAAGTGCACTCATGGCCTTTTATAGCATTGCATTGGGTTATTGTGTAACTGCTTTGTAATGTGAAAAGAGGCCATTTAGGGCATTATTAGGTCTTTGACCAGCCCACCATTCGGATCCAGTCCGGATTTGGAGGTCAAATCAGCTTGGGAGCTGAACCATAAGTGGTTGGGAGGACGACCACTTCAATAAATGTGGTGTTTAGCAGGTGCGCATCTTTTTGCGCTAACAGCCGTGCATCGTGCGCGTATGCGCGCTTTAAACGTTTCTGTTCAGCGCATGTGCGCGCGCGCCCAACTTCTGTAAAGCGCTCTTCAATTTTTCACTATTTTGTATATTTTTTGACCTTTTTGAATGTTGTGATATTAATTCAGAGCCATGAATGAATTCATTACTGTTTGACAATGCTGAGTTCTTGTAACCATGTGCGGATGAAATTTCAGTGATAATAGATGCCCCCTGATGGATGAGGTTAGGAGCATACGTATAGCCGAAATCCATCAATGTTTCTTCTAATGAGAATATTTGTTGTAAGAGAGAGTAATAGTGGGATCGTTCAGAGTGATCCATTCGAGAAAAAAGGAACCGGTAGGACCCGACCTTCCATGAGGTGGATAAAAGAAAAACTGTGTACAAATGAGGCGGGCATGCCCCATGCTCGTGTCATATAACTCTGAAAAAATATGACGGAAGTGTTGGTGTAGACAACTGCAACGCCCTCAAGGGCGGATGTGATAAAGGAAAAAGACAATTCTGCAAATGAACATACTCTGAATAGTAGGCAGTGATCGCAGTAATAAGTAGCAGCGATGATGTGGGCATTGAGAGCCCTGCCAGGTTCAGAGGTCTTCGACAACTAAAAGGATGAACTGCAATAGTCACAAAGTAAGACCCACTGTAACATGAGAAAGTGTTGGCATCGAATGTTATGGGGGTCAACGACAGTAAGGAGTAATGGTGGTTCACCCTGTGTTGTCCGAGATCTCATTGAGAGGATAATGAGAATCAAGATACTATCGCCCTTCTGGAAAACTGTGTTGATGTCGACAAAAAGGGTGACGCGACTCCCAGAAGAAAAATAGCTCCATGAAATATACTAAGTGAGGTAGTGGCAGAGGTACATGGATGAAGTCAAGAAGTGGGAAGACTCAAGACTGCCCTTGGTGGGAGGATGTATGAGATAAAAAGTGGCCGCAACCATGTAACGAGGTCGAGTGTCAGGGGGACGACAAGACCGGTGATAAGTTGTGCCAAAGGCGAGACAAGGTGGAAAAATTTAGAGGGTAGAGGTAAGTGACCTGTGGGGTACTCTGGAGATGTGGACGATGCTGGAAAGGGTAGATGGTAAGTAATGCTCCAACCAAGTGTGACATGGGTTTCTTTTGGCCAAAATGAAGGAAGGAAGTCGCCAAAGGTGACGACAAAAAGAGAATGTAATGATTGGAAATAAAGGCGTTTGTACAATAAATAAAGAATATTGTTGGGAGAAATGTACAAATACAGAAATGGGTGCCCTAGTGTGATATGGTTGGCCTGGGTAGGGCGCAAGGTGCTAGGAGAACTAGTGGAGGGTGGGGGACCCATGGGTGGGTTTTTGTATGAGGTAAATGAAATGAAGGGAAATTTTGCAGATGGGCAAACTGATTGTGGATGAAATGGAAGGCTCATGATACTGTGAAGGTGTAGTCAAACAGAGAACCACGAAGAGATAATCTGGGAGTCCATTTGGGAAAGCAAGGAAAATGAGGAAAATGAGTATGTGGTCATTTTGCAACATGATGTAAGACTATCAGGACTCCCATCCCTAAAGGTTGTGAAAAACAGCATGAGTGTCAGAAGTGCCAAAAGGTGTTATGAATGGGACAACTCATGGGGGTGAGAATGCTACCAGGTGACAGTACCGAAGATGCAAATGGAGGTGTGGGTATTGCAGAGCTGGGAAGGGGGATCCTAGAGGAAAATATCAGAGGGTGTGGCTGGAAATGTAAGTGCGAGACAGAGGGAAAGACTACATGCAAGTGATGAGTATATACCTGAAGGGGTTGTGTCAATTGATGCGGATCAATTACCTGCACATATGAAAAAAAAATACCCAAAGTGAACAATATCTGAAACGAATCGCAAATATGAGCATGTATTTGATAAATGTGAATATGCGCATGCGTACTTGACCATGGGATGAAAAAAAGGTGCCCCGGGGGCTCGGGATGAAAAGCGACCCAGGGACTGTTGTGATGTAGGTGACAGGATGCTGATCCCGTGGCTGAAGACGGATTGAAAAAGGGACACCTTGAGCTCCCAGAATGGTGAGTGGAAGTTTGGAAAAAGGCCTATATATAGCTATAGGGCCCACATTTCCACCTCATTTGTACCTGCTGCAATAGTGACTGGATGAGCAGTTTTCAGAGAAGATTGGGAGATTTAGGGAGGATGAGGTAGCCATTTGAGGATCTGCAAGTATCAAGTTAGTGGTCTGATCATCCTGCATAGAAATAGGGTTTCATTTTTTGGGAAGGGGCTCTACTGTGGTCCGTACAGAGCTATTTAGAGGGTATGGGCCCCACATGCGCGGGCGATCCGGTGAGAGGCACACATACATGCACGCCTGTACACCGAATATATGCACATGGGTGCACGATAGATGGAATTTAAGGCGCGCTCGGAGGGCACGCCTGTGAGTTTGATAAGCGCGCATCTGTGCGCATCTGTATGGTGAACAGGCACACTAGGGAGCACGCCTGTGAAACAAACAGGTGCACATTGATGCACACCTGTGCAGTAAACAGATGCGCATGAATGTGCACCTGTGTAGTGAATAGGTGCATGAGTGCGCACCTGTGTAGTGAACAAGCATGCATGTGTGTGCGCCTGTGAGTAACAAAACCGTGCCTAGGAGGCAAGGTTGAGGGGTAGAAAAATGAGTCTTTTTTATGCTGTTTATGGTTTCATGAGCTGATATAGGACTCTGTGTTGTCTGCAGGTGGACGATGGTGACGATGCCAGTGGGGTGGTGAGAGAGAGACTGGTCGGAGCTACGAGACGTCGTGGCCATTGAGGAGCCTGGGGTGCGTGTGACTTTGGCAACCGCTGGGTTGATAAAGTTCTTTGAGTGCCCGTTGATACGGGCACAAGAGTATTTATTATAGTTCTTGATCCAGATGTGGAGTCAAGAGATGCACTGCTTCCTCGTGCGAGGAGAGCAGATCCCCTTCACCGCGGTGGAGGATGTATATTTTTTGACTGGACTCCCCTTTCAGGGAACACCCCTACCGACGGAGTTGGTGCTGCCCAGGACGACTTTGCTGGCTAATATTGGCTGGAGATACTGCTCATGTCGGGACTTTATGTCTGGGACTGTAGTGAGTATAGCGGCAATAGAATCCCTGGTGCATCACTGTATAGTAGCGATGATTGTGCAGGTATATGGGTCACTGGTGACCCAGCAGATTAGTGGTGGCCAGCTTCTGGTGCTGGAGAGAGTGTTGGCCGGCGAGCGGTTCGCCTGGGGGATGACGCTGCATGCATGGATGGTGGCTCAGTTGGACCACTGTCGGTCCACTGGTATGGGGGAGTTTGCATTTGGGTCCATCCTAGTGGCCTGGTTCTTAGGGAGGGTGCCGATGTTTCGACCGAGGATTCTACTGGAGATGTCGGGGGCATGAGAGCCGTGCTTGAGGTGGTAGTCGACAGTGTTTCTTCATCACGGTGGTGGCGAAGGTGGCCACTTAGTTTCGGCAGAGGCGACATAGGTGTGGTGGCAGATGCCGCAAGTGATACTTCGGTACCCCTATGTGGGGGTGGACTTCCGGGGTGACCCGAACATGGTGCTACCTCCAGGGGAGGTGTTTGACCATCGAGGTATGTTTAGTATTGGTGTGCATGTATTTTGGTTTATGTTGTGTTTTGAGATACCAGTCCATATGTATATGATATAGACGCTGATACTATCTTTTGTTGTTTGTTTTGTGCATGTGCAGATATGGCACCTCGTGGGTGTGAGGTGGAGATGCAGAGAGTGTCGGCTCATCGAGAGCCGGAGAGACTATCGCATGGAGAGAGACGTCGGCGGAAGGATGTCACGGGGTGACCAGCTGAGCCCGAGAGGGTAGTGAGGAGGCACCGATTCGATGACCCTGGTGCGGGGCCATCAAAAGCTCCTCCGGTGGTGGCCGGAGTGGATTTTGATGACATACGTCGTCATCTAAAGACGGTTTTACAGGATGTGCCTGAGGGCATGTGGACGCGCATCCCGGACGAGAGTTTCCTGGAGCAGTGTGTGGGGGTGCCACCACCATGGCGGTCTATAGTGCGCCGAGCAGTAGGGCTGGCTGCTATGATGAGTGGACGCCTGCCACCGGGGTAGGAGGGTCCTGTGGGTGGACCACCACCACCTAGGGCAGGGGGTGGTGGGCCACCACCACCTGAGGGAGGAGCAGGTGGTGGCGTGATAGAGGCACCATGAGTGGTGCATGATGTATATCTATTTTTGTTGTAAATAGGCTGGTGAGCCCATTTTGTACCGAGGTGCTGCATTGGCCTGCGGATACATGTATTTTTTGTATGTAAACATTTGGATGGCTGGATAAGCCTTTATATATACATGAGTATACATATTTTGAGATCCATATGTTGTCTACATGTTTTTTGAGTTGATGATGTCTATTCTATATATATGCTATGACAGGATTTGTTGATATGTTTATGTATGTGTAGAGGTAGCTTGATGTGATAGATGACAATCTGTTGGTAGCCAATTCACTTTTTTTATGATCCTATAAGCTGACTACACCTATGTTTTACAAACATCATTTTTTCATCGCAATTTTCAATAGACGACATTTTCATTTATTGCGACATTTGCACATTTGTCTGCGTTAAGTTTTCACGAATGTAAGCATGAAAAATTCTCCTTTAGAAGTTGTTTTTCGATCATTATCTGAACTGTCAATATCTTTTATGTCCTCATGCCTATTGTGCTTACCTTTTATTGATCATTATACAACTAGCGAAATCCTTTGATCGATACTCATACTTCAATTGCTTGTAACTTGGTTTTATTGAGTTTGTAAGACATTTGGATTTGCACTTTATATGACTTGCCTGATCATTTATTCTATAAAAATGCATAGGGGCTATGATTAAATTTTTATATATGATATAATCCTTATGTTAATCTTTTCATAAATTTTGGCTTGTCGACTATATGAATATCGTTTGGCACTTTGATTAAACTTTTGATTATATACATTGGCGCATAGTTGATTTTGAGTTTTGATTTATGTGTGGGATTTTTAAAAATTATGGTATAACACTCACGCACATTGGTATACACCTTTGATTTTATTGGTTGTACACATGACTTAATGGTTGAGCTATTATTATGGAGTTAACAACTATGAAAATTGGCGGTTGTACTTCGATAATCAATATTTTGCATGGCATACTCCACCACCTTCGCATGCTCGCATTTATGCTTACCCCTTTTTGCTCGTTTGTTGTTGTTGGTTCGGGTAGCTCTCCTCCTATGTGTGTTGGTGAATACAAACCATACCCATACCATGTGTTCGGCTCCATGGCACTAGTCATGCGAGTTGAGCCCAATGGCAATCAAGCCCTGTTGATGTTCGACAATGCCCGCCAAGATTTGGCAGACAATGGATGGCTTACCTTCGTGAAATGATTTGAGGGTTTTAACCTTTGTGTAGCACGAAAGTTTTCCATGACGTTCGATGGTTGTTGAGCCAAGGTGGGTGATATACAGTTAGAGATTGATGAACAGTTTATCAGCTCGGCTACGGGGTTACCTCCTTTGGGACAGCGTTGGTTTAAGAATTGCAAGGTTGAGGAAGTGCCATGGACATTGTTGTTTCAATCATGCAAAGTCATCTCTTGTGACAGAGGTATGCCCATATCTATGCTCAAACCATGATGGCACAATTTATTGATGCTTGTCAAGCAGTTCGTGACCTGTGAAGGTCGATACGGACTTGTGTTCCTCTACCACCTGCGTCTACTGATGATTTTTATAGGTTATCCTATGAACATGCCTTTCTATTTTCATCAGATCTTGTATAAGATGTCAAAATGATATAAAAGGCAGCAGGATGACAGCAGCCTATTCCACCATGGGCTTATTAAGCTCATCATTGTTTATTATTTGAGTTTACATGGTGATGATTGGAGGACATTCATCGCCCATAATGGCTTTGAAGACATCGACCCTGTACAGGTTGATAAGCCTGTGGTAACTGAGACTAAGGCTGAACTGCCTGTACCCTTACACCTCCTACTTCCTAGACCCTCGACCGACCCTCCTGTTGACTTACCCAACACTGTGACTAAGAGTGTAGAGGCCATTAAGAAGCCTATGAGAAAAAATCCCAAGGTAAACCTTATGGCTAATGCCAAAGCGAAAAGGAATTCCCGGCTCATTTCGAGAATGGCCAGAAACAAACCAAAACCCTCTGTCGAGTCTAACCCTATCATTCTGAGTGAGGATTCTGATTCTGATGTTGAGCATTTTCTGGCCAGTGAATATCCCTACTCGCAAGGTTTATGTGCAGATCCCCCTTACGATTTTGTGTCAAATCTACCCCCCTGCCTAAAGGACGATCCTAACTACCCGGGTATTAAGTTTCCTCGTGAAACCCTCGGTCATTTGGCCAAACCCTCGCCTGCTCTGTCTAAACCCACATAGTCACCTTGTGACCAATGCAATTCATGGTTAGAGCTATATTATAGTGATGTTCCTATACTCCAATCAAAGATTCAATTATTGGAAGACCAGATTGCATTGCTAACCAGTCAAAAGGCCAAGCTCCATGCAGTGGATAAGAAACAAAAGACATCCGGCTCCATCCTGTTCAAAAACATGGAATCAGCCATGGCTGTTGTAAATTCCAAGCTGGCATAATCAAGCAGTCTCGTCGCTACACAGGTATGGAAAATTTGATATCATTTGTTTTTGTAAATAATCTAAATTGATGTAATGATTTGAATTCATTTTTTATAGCTCTGTTTACATCTTGAATGGCTCTGTTATAATTGTATGCATTCTATATATAGCTTTGCTTTGAATAAAAAGAAATTTCGATTCGATATACGATCTCATCATTCCCAGTATAGCAATCGATATATTTTGATTGGATTTGAGTGGTCTGTGTTTAGATTTGATTAACTGGTTTGCCTTATTTAGTTGACAAAATTAATAGTGTGTCTTCGAATGGATTGGTTTGTATCCGATTTGAAAAAAGAATTTTTTCATTCTCAGTTTAGAACACAATTGTGTTCAGATTTCATTTTGTTATGATCTATTTGCTATGATTGGTAAATGATTTGATTGAGTTAGTTGTTACTATATGCTCTATCTTGCAATGTTCAAAACTGAGATATTGCTCTGTTTGATTTTAATTTGGGAAATGAACTATTCTATTTTTATAAAAACAATATGTTCATTTAAGTCTCTACAGGTGTGCCTGAATCATGGAATGGATTCGATTCATGACAACTATGCTGAACCTCGTCCAATTGATTTGTTAATTAGAACGATTTCATTTTGATCAAAGTCGATCGACCCTGTTCGCCCAATTGGCCATAACAAATTATGAATTCTACCGCCGGTCAATCAAGCCTGTATGATATTATTTTAATTTGATTTTCGCGGCAGATTTGAATTGATCTATTCATGACATGGACCGTTTTTTGTGTCAACTCAGTCATAACGATTGGAATGATCTTGTCGAAGTAATATTTCCTGTTAACATGGCAGCGTAATAGTTGCTTGCTATTTGTTTTGATCGTAATCGTTTCAATTGATATCAAAAGATTTCACAACTGTTGGATTCGATTGGTTATTAAACGAATTGATTTACTGTGTTATTTTTGTTACCAAATTTGGTTACGATTCGTTTGAATGTAATCGATCTTGCTTACCCCAGTTTGCAAAAATGTGATCGGGTATCTCATACGCACTATGATACACCTTGTTTGCTATGTCATTACAACGAATTGTAAATGATTATGATCATATCTCCTGTTGGTATAACGGCTTAACAAATGCATTAGATTTGTTTTCATTGATTGCATTGGATATCAAATGGTTTCTTGACTATTTGATTACGATTCTTTTAGACCCGATTCTGTGGAAATTAAACGAGCAGAGTTGAATGATTTTATAATTATGTTTTGATTTCAAATGGTTTATCAAGCTCCAATTGAATAAATCATTTTCAAATCATTGTTAAATGATAATTGAATTAAATCTCCTTCAAAGATTTTCAATTGATTTCAATTCTGATTCTGTATCTTTATTTAGACTAGCTACAAAATTAGAGGATTCTGTAGCCAGTCTATAGAATTAAATTTTCTATCATTTATTAATAAAAGATCCTTCTAATTTGTTTGTTTTTGGTCCTTTTCAGGTGAATTCGAATTGCATGGGATTTGATGGACAAACTAGAGGATATTTAGATATTTTATTTTTATTTTAGTCTCCTAGTTTAGACAATTTTGGGAGATCTTCCCAGATCTTATGTAAACAGTTTTATAACTTCCACAGGGAGGTTTTACCTTGTTAAAAAACTTATAAATACTTATTATTTTTTTTTGTAATGATGATCCTCATTCGTGGGAGAACAAGGATATGGAATTTTAATACAGACTGAGAAAAAAATTGATGTTCTGCTACAACTTTAGCTTTTCATAATATCAATATTTTGCTTCATGTTTATGTGTATCAATTTGCATTTGGTTAATGACTACTTTAGCTATCTTAGTCTTTTGCAAATGATATGATTTAATAAATATAATCCATATCTGATTTCTTCCAAGTACTTTAAAAACGTAGAAATTACTTGATTCAGTTTATGAATGACAGATTGCTCTTCTTCATCAATTGGATTATTAAGTATAAGTTTTTGCATAATAGGTTTACCTAATTGCAGAGATTTATAAATCTTATAATTGTTATGATTTTTTATGTCTTGTTTGTCCTGTAAACCAACTCAAAGAGCATTGCAGAGTATCGTTTACGAGAAGCTTCCAGATTATTCGGTGCGAGTTTCCTTCCTCCGACCAGCTTCGAAGTCATCATACACAGGACAAATCTGGAGCGTTTCGAGGTCAGTTTGTTGTTTATTCGTTTAGTGTATTTGTTAGTATTTTAGTTAGATATATGTGTAGTTAGTATATTAGGTTGTTTAATTTCAGTAAGCTTTATCTCTTGTTCATAAAATCATAAAATCAACAAAAAATATCTTTCTCTGTCCTAGGGCAGAAAACAAATGAGTTTTCCAGGTTTTATTTAAATATGTATTTTGTGAATATTGCGCATTTTGTGAATAAATAATATTTCTGTTAGTAGTTAGATATTTAGATAGTTAGAGTTAGTATAGTATTAGTTAGTAGATTGTATATAATAGTTAGTTTAGTTTATTAGTTCATTTTTGTTTCATTTAGTTAGATTAGTTCGTTTTATTTATTGTTAGTTAGTTTAGTTAGTTTTATTTAGTTTTAGTTAGTTTAGTTTGTTTAGTTTTAGTTAGATTAGTTAGTTTAGATTAGTTTTCTCTTAGGTTTTCTTAGAACCTTAGATCAGCTAACGGAGTCGCTAAACTCGTCAGGGTGGTTCATTCCAAACGGCTTGGGTTATTAGACAACCCCGGACCGGTTCTACTCTCTCAGTTGATGGATGGTCAATTTCGCCCGTCAACAAATGGCGCTAGAAGGAGGGCCTGAACTAAATTAATGGCACGAGGTGGTCGCAAGACTCCTCCACCCCCATATCACTCACCTATAGTGACTAGAAGTCGTTAAAATGATAATATCCCCCCTCAAACAACAACTACTTCAACCGAAGATCCTCAGATCATAGTTGAGCCAACAATCCCTAATCCTACAGGTGGTGACTTACAAGAGATTGTCCACCAATCTCTTATTAAAACACATAGTGCCTTAGCCATTTTGAGGCGACCAAACCGTCTGTGGGGTCAACCTTTGGACTTCTTTGATATCAGAGAACAATTAGGTGACACTAACCTCACTGTGAATCCTACAGATCCAAACTTAAATCCTGTTGTAGGAGGATCTGGGATACCCCCTTCACCACCTCCATCATCTCCTTCCTCTTCTGGAGGAGATTCCTCGTCAGACGAAGGTGATTCTCCTTCTCAGCCTTCTACACCCACTACCCCGATGGAAAATCAGAACAACCCTGCTAGACCCTGGCTTGATCAGGTTACCGTAGCCGTACCTGGAGATCAACATCCTCTACCTAAACACCCAGAGAAATGGCTTCCCAAGTTTGACCCTGACTCAAAATAGATAGCTGAAGATCATATCAAAAAAATTATGTTAGCCATAAGAATCTGTAATGTTGAACATGAAGATGTTGTATGTAGGTTGTTCCCGTATATTTTCAAGGGTAATGCATCCACATGGTACTTTTCCCAACAACCCATACCATCGTGTCTTGGGAGAAATTTGAGTCATGCTTTTTGGAAAAGTTTGGAGACGGTAAACCTTTGAAAGTCTTAGTCATGGAACTTTCTAGCTTAAAAATGAACCCAAAAGAAAAAGTTAAAGATTTTAATCAAAGATTCTTAACACTTAAAAACCGAATCCCTGCAGATTCTATGCCTGCCGAGAGTCTTATAATAGCTTACTACACTAAATCTTTGCATCAAAGCATAGCTATTTGGGTTAAACGATCTAAGAAAGAAACATTGTTAGAGGCCTTCGAGGAGGCCACCCAGATTGAAAAATACATACTTAGTCTTAAAGATTCCTCTAGCAACGAAACTGAGACTATCTCTTCTTCCAAAAAGAAGATTGAAATACTCCCCAGACCCACTCAAAGTAAATCATAACTTGAGAGCTCTGATTTGGAAAACTTAACCAAAGTTGTACAAAAACTATCAAATCAAGTTATAGACTTAAAAAGGTCGACTGAAGAAGCTTCCTCTAGCAAAGGGCCCTACAAACCTCCTTTCCGAAAGCCTTTTCCTACCAACCGAACTAATCCGACCACCGAAGGCCTTAATCTAGAAAGTTTGCAATCTGCTCTTCAAACAATTCTAGAAGCCCAAGATAAGTTGATGCCTCGTGACATTCCTGAGGAGGTAGTTGAACAAGAGACAGTTCAAGAAGAAGAGTCTTCTCCAAACATTTTTGGACATTTCTTGGATAGCATCCTCCAAGCCAACTTCGAGACAATCCACCCTTATAATACTAGAAGTAAGACTGCAAACAAACCTTCTACTGAAAATACTACAACTTTTCCTCAAAAGAAATCTAAATCAGTTGAGCCGAAACAGAGTAATGTTAACCCCAACTTGGATTATGATGTTGTTGAAGATATTAAGAAGTTAAGGGCTAACATTTCTATTTATGAGTTGTTGAAGTTCCCATTTTTGTTACAAAAAGTGTTGCAAAATATTTCAGATAATGGAAAAAATGGTAATTCAATTGGTAACAAGGTTGTGCAAAGCAAAGTCCCTCAGAAGACTTCCACTAAAAATAATCCTGATCCTCAAGATAAAGGAAGTCCTCCTGTAAGTAATGTGAATAATGTAAATAATGTAAATAATGTAGATAAACTAGCCTTAGAAACTGGGAGTAAGAATACACAAGTCGCTACTCTTAGTACTCGCAAGAATGTACCCCCTTTTCTATTAAATTTCGAGATTTTCAATAGAAATGTGCATAATTGTATGGTAGACTCAGGGGCGTCATCCAATGTGATTCCTTGGTCTGTATGCCAGAAAATTAACGCTGAAGTTGAACCATCGACCTTAAAAATCATACAACTTGATTGGACAAATGTCAATGTTATAAGCGAACTAAAGAATGTACTTATTAGATTATCGTCTAACCCCAAGGTTCATCAATTTATTGATATAATTGTTGTGGATATTCCGGAAGTGTATGGCATGTTTTTAAGCAGGGACTGGTCGGAGCAACTACATGGTTATTTCGCGACAGATTGGTCTCATCTATGGCTTCCAGAGAACGACAAGCCTAATAAAATCAGAGTAAATCATGAGCGCTACCTCAAGTTCACGGTCACTAATTTGAATGATCCTAATGAACCGTACACACCCCCTATGGATTCACCTGAAGTACAAGGGATGGACACCTTTTTAGACAACTTCATGGCTGAGGTTTCACCTATCATCAATCCAGAACAACAGTCTGAGATCGTAGAATTTATGCAGCCCGCACCTTCCACACAACAATCTCATGAACCCGATGCAAATCAAATTTGGTCTCTGTATTTCGACGGGTCAAAGTCCAAAGAAGGAGTCGGAGCAGGCTGTGTTATTATCGATCTGGCAGGTAACAAAACATTGATAGCATGTAGGTTGGAATTTGAATGTACTAACAATACTGCAGAATATGAGGCTTTACTGGAAGGTCTCAGAAAAGATTTGGACATGAACATTCAAAATTTAACTGTTTTTGTCGACTCTGAAATAGTGGTTAGACAGGCAAGAGATTCTATCCACTGTCTTTCTCCACATCTCAAAAACTACCAATCTGAGGTATGGAACTTAATGAGTAAATTTTATGCTTTTAATATAAATTCCATTCCTAGATTGAATAACTCCGAAGTAGATTTATTAGCTAATGTAGCTTCTAAACTTCTTCCTTTAGAAGGCTTGTCACCAGACATGTTCTCAGTTGAGCTGCTGTTTCGGCCATCCATTCCCGACAAAATCACGAACTGGAGAGTGTTTGACGATGATCAACAGATTATTAACTTTCTGCACATGGAAGAAACCTTTCAAGGCGCGGTGATAGACGAGCACACGCACGACTACAATTTGCGTGATTTCACGATAATACCTGATCCGAAAACTCTTGAAGCTCTATCGGATATGGCAAACTCAATCCCAAAATCTGTAATTAGATTAGAGAAGTTTTATGATTTTCAAGATAAAATTAAAAAGATGGTCAATTGTAAAACTAATAGTTCCTCGTTATCTTATGAAAAAGTGAATTTAGGAACTGATGAAAATCCTTAGTGCATTAATCTAGGCTTGGGATGTTCTCGACAAGAAAAAGCTGCATTCATTAAATTATTTAAAGAATTTAAATATGTATTTGCATGGATGTATGATGATCTTAAGACTTTCGATCCTAATATCATACAGCATGTCATCTCGATGAAGCCCCAAACCTTACCCTTTCAACAAAAACTGAGGAAAATGCACCCTAAACTAGAACCGACCGTTCAAAAAGAATTGAATAAACTCCTAAGTGCTAAAATAATTTTTTCTGTTAGGCACACTCAGTGGGTTTCTAACCTCATCCCAGTCCAAAAGAAAAATGGGGAAATTCGAGTCTGTGTCAATTTCTGAAACCTCAATAGAGTGTCTGATAAAGATAACTATCCTGTCCCGCCCATAGAACAGATCCTTCAACAGGTATCTGGTTCTGAGAGGCTATCTTTATTGGATGGTTTCTCTGGATACAACCAAGTCCTGATGTCCCCGCTAGACCAACTAAAAACTACCTTCCATACTCCATGGGGCACTTATGCGTATCGTAAAATGCCCTTTGGATTGATTAACGCCGGTGCTACCTTTCAGAGAGCAATGGATATTACTTTCTGAGGCTTAATCAATCACTCATTCATAGTTTACTTAGATGACGTGACTGTGTTTTCTAAAAACAAAAAACGATCATCTAACTCACTTACAAGCCGTCCTACTGCGATGTCATAAATACAGCATCTCCTTGAACCCCAAAAAGTCCATATTTGCAGTAGAATAGGGTAAACTCCTAGGATTCATTGTGTCTAGTGAAGGAATGATTATTGACCTTGAAAGGATGCAAGTTATCACGCAACTGCCCCCTCCTACATCCAAAAAATCTATGCAGTCTTTCTTATGCCAAATTAACTTCGTGAGAAGATTTGTCCCCAGTTTCTCCAAAATGATTAGGCCTTTACAGAACTTGATTAAGAAAGACACCCAATATCACTGGGGACCCACAGAAAATCAAGTTTTTAATGCGATAAAGAAGGCTATAATAGATGCTCCATCTCTCATGAGCCCTGACTTCTCTCAAGATTTTATAGTCTATACTTTTTCCTCTGACCGTTCCTATGCCGTCGTCCTAACTCAAAAGAATACTGAGAACAATGAAGTACCCATCGCCTTTATAAGCTCTGCTTTCAAAGGTGTTGAACATAACTACCTAGCGGTTGATCGGAAATCCTACACTATTTTCAAAGCAGTTAAGCCTTTCCGGTCCTATCTTTTGAAGTCAAGGACGAAAGTCATTGTCCCCTACCCAGCCGTGAGGAACCTGTTAGTGCAGAAGGAACTAGGAGAAAAGAGAGCCAACTGGGTCACCTCCTTGCAAGAATATGACCTGGAAATCACCCCAACTCAGATAGTGAGAGGCCAAGGTTTATGCAAGTTAGTTGTTGATTCCACAGCAGGACAACAAGAAGAAAGCGATACGTCAAACCTTGGACAACATGATCAAAGTCTAATTTGTTGCGCACAAAACCTAGTTAGTCCTTGGCACGACGATATAAGATCCTGTCTTGAAAATGGATCAGCCCCCCGTCATCTAGACCCCGCCAAAAGAAGAGCGTTGAGGCTAAAGTCTGCCTCCTTTCATCTAGTTAATGGTATCCTGTTTCATCAGAGTTTTGATGGTGTACTGATGCGTTTTCTTGAAAAGGATGAAGCAGAAAAAGTCTTTCTTGAGTTACATGCAGGAGAAGTTGGTGGTCATTTTGGTGGTGACACCACTGCTCATAAGGTTTTGAGAGTCGGTTACTACTGGCCCACGCTTTTTAGAGACACCCATGCCTTGTGTCGTAAATGTATCACCTGTCAGAAAGCATCAGGGCGGTTGCAAAAACCAGCCTTTCCCTTGCAATCTGTCTCAGTAAATTCCCCTTTCCAGCAATGGGGCCTTGATATCATAGGTCCAATTAACCCTCCATCCTTGCAACAATACAAGTTTATTGTGACAGCCACAAATTAATTTACTCGTTGGTCTGAAGTTGTTGCGCTAAGAACTGTTAACACCAGTCAGGTTATTGCCTTTCTAAACTCGAATATCATCACTTGTTTCAGTATCCCTGACTGTTTAGTTTTTGACAACGCTTCATACTTTTCTTCTCTTGAGATGAGCGAGTTCGCTTTGGAGAAAGGAATTAAGCTGAAGTACTCTGCTAGTTACTACCCCCAGGGCAACGGATTGGCAGAATCAACAAACAAGAACTTGATTAAAATTATCAAGAGAATGGTTGAAAATCACAAGAATTGGCACAATGCACTGCTAAACGCACTGTGGGCTGATAGGGTAACGCCCAAAGATGCTATAGGTAACTCCCCTTTTTTTCTCGTTTTTGGCAGAGAAGCAATTCTGCCACCTCACATTCTTCTTCCTTCGCTTCAATTGTCACAGAAAGTTCAAGAAGAAGATTGTCCCCCTTTAGAAAGCCGAATTAACGCTTTGATGAAGCTGGAAGAAGTAAGAGCCCAAGCTAAGCATAAATTAGATCAACATCAACAATTGGTTAAAAGTTGGTTTGATTCTAATTCTACTTCTGATAGGAATTTTGAAGTAGGTGATCTCGTCTTGAAGTGGGACAAACCACACGAGGGAAAGGGAGAGCACACAAAATTTCAAAACTTATGGCTTGGCCCGTTTTTCACTGCTGAAAAGTTGGGTCCTAGTTCCTTTCGATTTCAAAATCTTGAAGGACAGCTTGACACCTACCCGGTGAACGGCCAAGCCTTGAAGAGATACTTTGCGTAATAACTACACTTGTATATTATGTATATATTTTATTTTGTTTGTGTTTGCTTTCTTTTTTCGATTTTGATTTGAATTTATCAGTTTGTGTTTTTGGACATACGCATACCTGTACACTGATTTATTCAGACAAAGACGATAGAAAATTCCTTCACTAAAATAACTTCTGAAAATTTGTACAAACATCAATGATATATTGTTGAAGTTGATATTTGTGTTGAAAATTTTGTTGTTTGAAATAAGTTTACTGATTTCGATCTCTGAGCAAAGTTCGTCATGATCATCTATTATCTTTTTACGTTGTCCCTTTTCCATAAAGGAATGACTCAGAGGATGTCTCCCTGTCTTAGGAAGTTTTTTTGTAAATGAAACATCTCTGGAGATAAATAAAGGACAGTTCTAAAAAAAATTGATGAGGTCTGAAAAAATTATGTTAAGATATCAAAATTTTCAGCGTCACCCCGCTCAAATATATATCTATAAAAAACAAAATAAAATAAATTATGAATAAGAGCTGTGGGAAGTGCTTGTAAACCCGCCGGGATACTGAACAGGTCTGCTGGAAGTGGGTAAATGCAAGCATGGCGCCAAGACAACTTCGCCAGGGTACTAAACAGGCCTGTTGGCAGCGAAGCAATGTCGGGTATATGAAAATCTGCAAAAATGAAACCTCTTTGATGTCCTTTATTTTGATCCATAACTTCTTGGCAGGATACAGATGTCAGAGTGGGTTAAATGGCAATCCTGTCGAGGCTATGGATGCCTGCTGGAAGCAGTGGCCATGCCAACAGTATTGGAGATTTTATCTTTAATATCGTGACTTGTTGGTCTTAAGTTTGTTATCAGTTTTCATCTTTTGAAACACTGTTGGAAAAGATGGTTAGTGATGAGGTTTGTACAATTTTTGGTTGTTATTTTCAAGTTGAAATTTTCTTTGTTGTCCTAATCTGAACTTGTTTCTTTGCAGAGATAACTGCTTCTTCCAGTGTGTCACCATTGTTGGCAGCCAATTCACTTTTTTTATGATCCTATAAGCTGCCTACACCTATGTTTTACAAACATCATTTTTTCGTCGCAATTTTCAATAGACGACATTTTCATTTATTGCGACGTTTGCACATTTGTCTGTGTTAAGTTTTCACGACTATAAGCGTGAAAACTTCTCCTTTCGAAGTTCTTTTTCGATCATTATTTGAACTGTAAATATCTTTTATGTCCTCATGACTATTGCACTTACCTTTTATTGATCATTATACAACTGGAAAAATCCTTTGATCGGTACTCATACTTCAATTGCTTGTAACTTGGTTTTATTGAGTTTGTAAGACATTTGGATTTGCACTTTATATGACTTGCCCAATCATTGATTCTATAAAAATGCATAGGGGCTATGATTAAATTTTTATATATGATATAATCCTTATGTTAATCTTTTCATAAATTTTGGCTTGTCGACTATATGAATACCGTTTGGCACTTTGATTAAACTTTTGATTATATACATTGGCGTATAGTTGATTTTGAGTTTTGATTTATGTGTGGGATTTTTAAAAATTATGGTATAACACTCGCGCGCATTGGTATACACCTTTGATTTTATTGGTTGTACACATGACTTAATGGTTGAGCTATTATTATGGAGTGAACAACTATGAAAATTGACGGTTGTACTTGGATAATCAATATTTTTCATGACAGACTCCACCACCTTCGCATGCTCACATTTATGCTTACCCCTTTTTGCTCGTTTGTTGCTATTGGTTCGGGTAGCTCTGCTCCTGTGTGTGTTGGTGAATAAAAACCCTACCCATACCATGTGTTCAGCTCCATGGCACCAGTCTTGTGAGTTGAGCCCAATGGAAATCAAGCCTTGTTGATGTTCAACAATGCCCGCCAAGATTTGGTAGACAGTGGATAGCTTACCTTCATGAAACGATTTGAGGGTTTTAACCTTTGTGTAGCATGACAGGTTTCCATGACCTTCGATGGCTGTCGAGCCAAGGTGGGCGATATATAGTTAGAGATTGATGAACACTTTATCAACTCAGCTACGGGGTTACCTCCTTCAGGACAACATTGGTTTAAGAATTGCAAGGTCGAAGAAGTGCCATGGACATTGTTGTTTCAATCGCGCAAAGTCACCTCTTGTGACAGACGTATGCCCGTATCTATGCTCAAACCATGATGGCACAATTTATTGATGCTTGTCAAGCAGCTCGTGACCTGTGAAGTTCGATACGAACTTGTGTTCCTCTACCACCTACGTCTACTGATTATTTTTATAGGGTATCCTCTGAACATGCATTTCTATTTTCATCGGAGCTTGTATAAGATGTCAAAATGATATAAAAGGCAGCAAGCTGACAACATCCTGTTCCACCATGGGCTTATTAAGCTCATCATTGTTTATTATTTGAGTTTACATGGTGATGATTGGAGGACTTTCATTTCCTATAATGGCTTTGAAGACACCGACCCTGTACAGGTTGATAAGCCTGTGGTAACTAAGACTAAGGCTGAACCGCCTATACCCTTACACCTCCTACTGCCTAGACCCTTGACCGACGCTCCTGTTGACTTACCTGACACTGTGACTAAGAGTGCAGAGGCCATTAAGAAGCCTATGAGAAAAAAGCCCAAGGAAAACCTTATGGCTAATGCCAAAGGGAAAAGGAATGTCCGGCTCATTTCGAGAATGGCCAGAAATAAACCAAAACCCTCTGCCGAGTCTAACCCTATCATTCTAAGCGAGGATTCCGATTATGATGTTGAGCATTTTCTGGCCAGCGAATATCCCTATTCGCAAGGTTTATGTGTAGATCCCCCTTATGATTTTCTGTCAAATCTACCCCCCTGCCTAAAGGACGATCCTAACTACCCGGGTATTAAGTTGCCTCGTGAAACCCTCGGTCATTTGGCCAAACCCTCGCCTTCTCTGTCTAAACCCACACAATCACCTTGTGACCAATGCAATTCATGGTTAGAGCGATGTTATAGTGATGTTCCTATACTCCAATCAAAGATTCAATCATTGGAAGACCAGATTGCACTGCTAACCAGTCAAAAGGCAAAGCTCCAAGCAGTGGATAAGAAACAGAAGACAACCGGCTCCATCCTGTTCAAAAATGTGGAATTAGCCATGGCTGTTGTAAATTCCAAGCTGGCATAATCAAGCAGTCTCGTCGCTACATAGGTATGGAAAATTTGATATCATTTGTTTTTGTAAATAATCTAGGTTGATGTAATGATTTGAATTCGTTTTTTATAGCTCTGTTTACATCTTGAATGGCTCTGTTATAATTGTATGCATTCTATATATAGCTTTGCTTTGAATAAAAAGAAATTTCGATTCGATATACGATCTCATCATTCCCAGTATAGAAATCGATAGATTTTGATTGGATTTGAGTGGTCTGTGTTTAGATTTGATTAAGGGGTTTGCCTTATTTAGTTGACCAAATTAATAGTGTGTCTTCGAATGGATTGGTTTGTATCCGATTTGAAAAAGGAATTTTTTCATACTCAGTTTAGAACACAATCGTGTTCGAATTTCATTTTGTTATGATCTATATGCTACGGTTGGTAAACGATTTGATTGAGTTAGTTGTTACGATATGATCTGTCTTGCAATGTTCAAAACTGAGATATTGCTCTGTTCGATTTTAATTTGGAAAATGAACTATTATGTTTTTATAAAAAAAATATGTTCATTTAAGTCTCTATAGGTGTGCCTGAATCATGGAATGGATTCGATTCGTGACAACTATGTTGAACCTCAGCCAATTGATTTGTTAATTAGAACGATTTCATTTTGATCAAAGTCAATCGACCCTGTTCCCCCAATTGGGCATAACAAATTATGAATTCTACCGTTGGTCAATCAAGCCTGTATGATATCATTTTAATTTGATTTTCGCGGAAGATTTGAATTGATCTATTCGTGACATGGACCGTTTTCTGTGTCAACTCAGTCATAACGATTGGAATGATCTTGTCGAAGTAATATTTCCTGTTAACAGGGCAGCGTAATAGTTGCTTGCTATTTGTTTTGATCGTAATCGTTTCAACTGATATCAAAAGATTTCGCAACTGTTGGATTCGATTGGTTATGAAACGAATTGATTTACTGTGTTATTTTTGTTACCAAATTCGGTTACGATTCGTTTGAATGTAATCGATCTTGCTTACCCCAGTTTGCAAAAACGTGATCGGGTATCTCGTACGCACTATGATACACCTTGTTTTGTATGTTGTTACAACGAATTGTAAATGATTCTGATCATATCTCCTGTTGGTATAACGGCTTAACAAATGCATCAGATTTGTTTTCATTGATTTCATTGGATATCAAACGGTTTCTCGACTGTTTGATTATGATTCTTTTAGACCCGATTATGTGGAAATTAAATGAGCAGAGTTGAATGATTTTATAATTCTGTTTTGATTTCAAATGGTTTATCAAGCTCCAATTGAATAAATCGTTTTCAAATTGTTGTTAAATGATAATTGAATTAAATCTCCTTCAAAGAGTTTCAATTGATTTCAATTCTGATTCTGTATCTTTATTTAGACTAGCTACAAAATCAGAGGATTATGTAGCCAGTCTATAGAATTAATGTTTCTATCATTTATTAATAAAAGATCCTTCTAATTTGTTCGTTTTTGGTCCTTTTCAGGTAAATTCGAATTGCATGGGATTTGATGGACAAACTAGAGGATATTTAGATCTTTTATTTTTATTTTAGTCTCCTAGTTTAGACAATTTTGGGAGATCTTCCCAGATCTTATGTAAACAGTTTTATAACTTCCACAAGGAGGTTTTACCCTGTGGAAAAACTTATAAATACTTATTATTTTTTTTGTAATGATGATCCTCATTCGTGGGAGAACAAGGATATGGAATTTTAATACAGTCTGAGACAGAAATTGATGTTCTGCTACAACTTTAGCTTTTCATAATATCAATATTTTGTTTCATGTTTATGTGTATCAATTTGCATTTGGTTAATGACTACTTTAGCTATCTTAGTCTTTTGCAAATGATATGATTTAATCAATATAATCCATATTTGATTTCTTCCAAGTATTTAAAAAACGTAGCAATTACTTGATTCAGTTTATGAATGACATATTTCTCTCCTTCATCAATTGTATTATTAAGTATAAGCTTTTGCATAATAGGTTTACCTAATTGCAGAGATTTATAAATCTTATAATTGTTATTATTTTTTATGTCTTGTTTGTCCTGTAAACCAACTCAAAGAGCATTGCAGCGTATCGTTTACGAGAAGCTTCCGGATTATTCGGTGCGAGTTTCCTTCCTCCCACCAGCTTCGAAGTCATCATACACAGGACAAATCTGGAGCGTTTCCAGGTCAGTTTGTTGTTTATTCGTTTAGTGTATTTGTTAGTATTTTAGTTAGATATATGTGTAGTTAGTATATTAGGTTATTTAATTTTTGTAAGTTTTATCTCTTGTTCATAAAATCATGAAATCAACAAAAAATATCTTTCTCTATCCTAGGGAAGAAAGCAAATGAGTTTTCCAAGTTTTATTTAAATCTGTATTTTGTGAATATTGTGCATTTTGTGAATAAATAATATTTCTATTAGTAGTTGGATATTTAGATAGTTAGAGTTAGTATAGTATTAGTTAGTAGATTGTATATAATAGTTAGTTTATTATTTCATTTTTGTTTCTTTTAGTTAGATTAGTTCGTTTTATTTATTGTTAGTTAGTTTAGTTAGTTTTATTTAGTTTTAGTTAGTTTAGTTTGTTTAGTTTTAGTTAGATTAGTTAGTTTAGATTAGTTTTCTCTTTGGTTTTCTTAGAAACTTAGATCGGCTAACGGAGCCGCTAAACCCGTCAGGGTGGTTCATTCCAAATGGCTTGGGTTATTAGACAACCCCAGACCAGTTCCACTCTCTTAGTTGATGGACGGTCAATTTCGCCTGTCAACACAATCTAACACCATGTTAGCTATGTTATCTGTTATTTGATTCAATTGTCTTGGAATATGTGTAAATTTAATGGAATTAGAATGTCAAGATAAAATTCTAACCTGCAGGTATTTGCGAAAGAGGCAAGGATCACGGACGCGGTACACATTGTTGAGCTAGAGAATGACTAGCTGAGAGTTGAGGAAGATGCTAAGGTGATGAATATGATGATGTTGGGCATCAGCCAAGAGGCCAATGATAGCAGTGTATTTGGATTGGTTGTTGGTTGCTGACCCTAAGCATATGACGCTTGAATGGAGCAGGTCATGTGAGGGGGTATAGAGAGCCCAAGCAGCCAAAGCGAGATTTTGCGTCCAACGGCTGACGCCGTTGGCATAGCCGATGTGGTAGGCTGGTGGAGGAAGCATCTATCAATAGCACAAAGGATAGTTTAGACGTGATGGAGGGAGAGAAACAAAGATTAAAAACGCTAGAAAAGAAATAACCTAAAGTAGAATGACTACGTTTAAGCATAAAATTTCTTTAAGTACAACCCGTTGACGGGTTTTTTGAGAGGAAGGCCCTCAGGAGAGGCCAAAATATATGCGCCTTTGGTGAGGAAATGTTGAATGATGTATGGTCCGTGCCAGAGTGACTCGAATTTTCCATGGCCAAAGGTATCATGAGTGATATCGTAGGCAAGGACGAGGTCGCCTTCGCGAAATGAGTGAATATTAACATGGCGATCAAAGTTAGATTTGGTACATTTTTTAGCTGCCTCATTGTTCTGTAAGGAAGATCGATGATATTCATCCAGAGACTCCAAGTTCAGCAAGCGCTGCTCCATTGGAGCAGTGTCAGGTAATAGCTCAATAGCGGTGCATAAGGTGGGAATTTTGCACTCAATGGGGAGAGTGGCCTCAACTGCATGGACTAGATGAAATGGTGTGAAACCAGTAGTGGTTTTCATAGTCGTTCGATAAGCCCATAGCGCGGAAAATAACATATGATGCCAATTGGTTTTATGTTTATTAACTGTGCATTGCAACATGGTCTTGAGGACTTTGTTAACTGCCTCGACCTGTCCGTTAGACTGAGGGTAATAAGGTGAGGCAAACTCGTGAGAGAAGCCTAACCAGGATGAGAGTTCCACGAATATCTCATTTTCAAAGTGTTTCCCATGATCGGAAATGAGTTGGAGAGGTACGCCAAAGCGGGAGATGACGTGGTTAAAGAAAAAACGCGTTGCAGTGTCAGCGGTGTTGTTGAAGGTGGGCATGGCTTCTGCCCATTTGGTGAAGTAATCAACGGAGACAATGATGTATTTGTGGCCATTGTTGGAGGGGGGATTACAAGTCATGAAGTCGATGCCCCATTTACAAAAGGGGCCAACATTAATGACAGGGTGAAGGAGAGTGGGGGAGCTCGGGCTTTGTTGGCTTAGAGCTGACATTGCTCACATCGTTTCACGGTATGAATGCAATCGTGAAACAAGGTAGGACAAAATTAACCGGCTCAGATAATCTTTTGGGCAGTGGATATGCCTGAAAGATGACCCCCACATGTGCCGCTATGACAGTCGTTTAAGACTCTTTCGGTCTCGTCAATAGTCAAGCATCAACGAAGAATGGTGTCGACGCCCCATCAGTATAGGATGTCGCCGATGAGGAGATAGCGGGGGGCCTGATGGCGAATACGTCGATGATCATCTCGTGAAAGGTGGTTACTGAACTTTTGAGTTCAGAGGTAGACAAGGAGGTCGTCGTACCACGGATCATCCGAAGTGATGTAAAAGAGATGTTCGTCGAGAAAGTTGGTGTTGACGGGGGCACTAGTGGTGTCAGAGGGGAGGGTCGTGACAAGTTCAGTGAGAAATAGGGCCTTCTTACTCTTAGGTGTTGAGAACTCAAGGTCATATTCCTAAAGGATAATGATCCATTAAGAGAATTTATCGTTAACTTGTCGACGGCTGAGTAAGTACTGCATAGGGTTGGAATCTACGACGACCTTTGTGGTACGAAGCAGAATGTAATGGCGCAGTTTCTGGACTACGAGGACAACTGCAAGAGCAAGTTTCTCTTCGTGTTTATACTTCAAGGGTGGTCCTAAGAGATTTTTACTAACGTAATAAATGATGCGTTCCCAATTGTCATCTCCGAGCTAGACGAGGACGTCGGCTACTGATACAGCTGATGTTGATACATAGAGGATGTAGTCGCGATTATAGTCAGGTGCACTAATCAAAGGCGCGTTTGAAAGTGTTGCTTTAAGATAATCAAATGACTATTGGGCGTGGTCGTCCCAGTGAAATGGGATGTCGTGACGTAGTAAGCGAAGGAAACTGTGTGCACATATGGTGTAATCGGGGAAAAAGCGTCTAAGAAAGTTAGCTTTGCCCTGTAGACTCTTAAGTTGCCGTAAATTTCGGAGAGGTGGAATTTCGGTGATAGCTTGGACTTTGAGGGGGTCTACGGTAATATTGCTTTGGGAAACGATAAAACCGAGGAGGCACCCAAAAGTGACACAGAACACGCACTTGAGAGGATTCAGGTAGATGTTGTACTGACGACACCATTGAAAGATGATTCATAGATCATCAAGATGTTGGGTGCGTTTCTTGGAGAGAGTGGTGAGATCGTCCAAGTAGGCGAGGATGATATGAGCCAGATCATGAAAGATGTATGTCATAGCCCGCTGGAAAGTAGCGCCAGCATTTTTTAAGACGAAAGGCATGACACGATATGCAAAAGTACCCCACGGGGTAGTGAATGCAGTTTTATACCGATCGGTTGGGTGGATTTGAATTTTATTATAGCGAGAGAATCCATCCATAAAGGAGAGAGCCTCGTGGCCAGTGTAGTCGTTAATAATTTGATCGATGAAAGGCATTGGAAAGTTGTCTTTGGGACAGGCGTGATTGAGATCGTGAAAGTCTATGCAAACACGTATAGTGCCCTATTTTTTGTTGATGGGTACAGGGTTGGAAACCCATGAGGTATAGGCGATGGGGTAAATGAACCCGACAGCGCGTAATTTATCGATTTCGGCTTTAATGGCCGTGCCTTTGGATGGGTGTAGTGGTCATTATTTTTGGCGAATGGGTGTGATGTCTGGCCAGGTGTCGATGTGATGTTCGATAATAAAGGGATCAAGGCCAGGCATTTTCGTGTATAACCAGGAGAAAATATCCCTATACTCTTGGAAGAGGGTTTTATATGCGGCGATTTCATGAGGAGTGCAAGCAGCTCCAATGGTGATTTCTTCGACGATGTCATTTTTAATGGAAATGTCGATTTTAATGGTGGGGGAAATGTTAGCCATGTTGCCTTCTTCAAATGCATCAGGGGCAGGAATGGGATTGTTGAACCAATCGATAGGCCCGGATGGGATAAAATATTTGGTTTCGACCACGTAAATGGGGTTTTGGTTAGGAGGCATGAGGGCTTCCTGAGGAGAGAAGAGTGCACGGTGATGTAATGCATCCCAGGGAGAGTCTGGGCGGTGTAGCTCTTCGAGGATTTCCTTGTCGCATTGGAAATTTTGGGAATACAAGAGGTCATGAGGAGTGATCTCGGTGATAGTGGTCGTGTGGTTGCCCCCAGGTGAAGAAGTAGGGGGAACAATGTTAGGAGAGGGTGAGGGTTCACTCGACATAAACCATATGTTGAAGTACTAAGGGGTACCCATGATGGTTGGATGTACAATGCCCGTCGTGGAGGGAACGGGAGAGTTCAGAGGGTTGGGGGGTGAATCCTTAGATAAGTCATCTAAGAACCATGGAGGCATTGGGAGGGCCTCGGGTTCGGGAGTGATGATATGAAGATCCTCTGATGGAGAGGTGATGCTAATTGTTGGTGGCACAGACTGTGGAAGCAGGGTCAATTGGCGTTGCCTGTATTCAAGGATCAGAGGACACTTGTATGTAAAATGAGCTAATGAATCGCAGAGAGAGCAAGGGTGTCTCATACATTCATTGACGAAAGTGGTGACATAACGAATGTCATTGATATTTGTTGAAGAGGATGTAGCAGGGCATGGGTTGGTATGGAAGTTTTGGCGTACAACCGCTAATGTCTGCCTAAAACGTGGTAGTGTTGGGCAATGATGGGTGTAATGGCCATACTCTGAACAGATAGCACAAGTGTATTTGGTCCTCAATCCTTTGCTACTGGAAGGGTTGGTGGGACTACCAGTAGTGGCGGGTGTTGTTGGATTGGGGGGTATCAAATTTCGTAATTCAGGTAGTGATGGACAGTTGGTGGTTTGGTGGCCCTCTTTCTCACATAGTGTGCAAGGTGGTGGGGTGCGTGGAGGAAGTGGAGAGATGGGTTCCTTCTTCTTTCTCCTACCCCCAGATGTAGCAGGGGGGTTAGTGAGTGGAGGGATAGTAGGGGTAAGGATGGGAATCATCATGGGGATTCCTTCCTGGGAGGAAGGGATGGTCGAGGGACCATCTCTGGTGGGTGTAAATACTAAACTAAGATTGCTAACACAATATTTGGTAGTGTGAGCATTGCGGCTACCTGAAAAGCTTCGATACCGGGTGGAGGGTAAAAGAAGGGAATTTGAGTGAGAGCATGTGGAACTGTATCCCAAACTGGGCTATGTCTGGGAGGAGAAGAGGATTCGTGGACTGTTGAGGTCGACGAGTTTGCAGGAGGCTCCTGTGGGAGATATTCTATGACTATTGGGACATCTGCAATGATTGAAGCCTCCTAAGGACAAAGAGCATCCTCTGTGTGAGTTTCGTTAGTTGATACGACACATACTTGATTTGAAGGATGAAGGAGTGGTGGTGCTCCATGGTATGTTCCTAACAAGGATGGATCTTTAAAAATCCCAGGACCCATCTCGATGAGTGGGTATGTGTCTTGGTTGGTGTGAATGAGAGGAAGAATGTTATCGAGGTTAGCAGAGCGGTTAGGCTCATAATGTGAGACTTGCTCGATGGTCACGATCTTCCAATTGTGGGGGAACATCATTGTCCAAAAGATGGAAGATGCCACTGCCTTCATAGCATACATGTAGCTACGACCGAACAGAATATTATAATCGAGCGGGACGTCGATAAATTCAATATCAATGAGAATAGTCTTGCCCCCGAGTTCCACGGGGACATTTTGGAAAATCCCTTCAAGAGAGGATGGTTGTGCATCATAAGCTCATAATGTGATGGCAGAGGGTATGAGTTCCAGAGAACCAAGTTTCTGCCAGACTGTTTTGGACATGATGCATGTAGACACACCTTCATCGATGATACACCGATGAAATGTGGTGTTCCGTATTTTGACTGGTATTTGAAAAACAATCAAGGCGGGAAGACGAGGTTCTCCACTGTCAAGATCAAAGGTGATGAGTTGAGTATCTGCAAGGTCGACTGCCCCCAAGGTGGAAAGTAGTGATTTCCGTTGTGTAGGACAAGTCTGGAGGACTTCCAAGACTGACATGGCAGCCAAGGATTGTGCTAAGTCATCTACCAAGCTATAGTTATGAGCTTCCCTAGCCTATGGGTTGTGGACATTCCTGCGCAAGGGGATACGAGGGATGTGTAGTGGTGGTTTGGCGGAAGGGAGAGGGATCACCAATGGGGGTCCCGTCGGTGTATGGTTTTTCTCTGGAGAGATGGGAACAGACTCAGCGGGGGTATGACACTGACGATTACGGGTTTGTAGAAGGATTTCTTCTTCACCGGTGAGGAGAATTGTACGCTCTGCTGGATTGTTGGGGTTGAGGTACTGTCCCGCCTGAGGTGGGGGATGTTGTTGGTCTTGTGGGGTGTTGATCACACCTTGATGTGGAATAGGATTTTTTAGTACGACAGGGGGAGATTGTTGCACGTATTGTTGTGGTGCCCGCTGAGGGGCAGGCGGTGTCGGAGAATGGGGAAGACTACCAAAATCTTTCAACTGTTTGAAATCGACGATTTGGGGGAAATGGTGAGTGTAATGGCCAAACTCACCACAAAGAGCACAAGGGATGTTGGTTTTAACATTGTTTCTCCCTTGGTGTTTGTTATTATGGCCCCCTTGGGGGTTTTGATTCCCTTGGTTTTGGTTGCCCCCAGTGGTTTGGTACTATGGGGGTTGATTCCCACCATGACCGGGGTTGTTGTTATTCCTGTTCCATCCTTTCTTTTTGGTATTGTTCGAAGGATGTGTCGGATTGGCTGTATTCAACTGTTCAAAATGTTGGTATTGTTGAACAACAGAGGGTTGAACAAAATTTACCTCCGCATGAGGATGTGGGGGAGCCATGGGTTGTAGAGGACCAGGAAAGGGGAAGTATGGATTCTGTGGTGGTATCGATCCATAAGGAACATAGGAAGGCATAGTGCTTTCGCTAGTACTATAAGCTGATGTTGAGGGTGTACCACTGTTTGTGGGAATAGGTGGATGTATGGGAGGTGTCGGTGGTGGTCCACTGATGGGTGGTGATATAGAAATAGGGTATGGATGTTGATAAGGGGGTGGGGGGTAATAAGAAGTGCCCCCATATGATGGTGGGTATTGAGGTGTTCCATACATCGGTGGTGGTTGGGGTTGTGGACTATGGTGTGTGGTAGCACCGATCAGTCTGTCTGCTGAGTGAGACATCCCAGGTTTGTCTTGGCCAAATGGAACAGGTTTTGGAAGATCAGGAAGTATCATGTATAAGTACCTCGACTGTGCATAGATGAGGTCATACTGTTGGGCCTTACTGATGGCTTCTTCTTCCAATTGGGGGAAGGTGGAAGCGACTTCCTTTCCAAGGAGAGAGACAAGAGATCGGAGAAACCAATCAAGACATTGTTGCTTGGTGGTTTCGTCTTTACACAAACTACATCACCTACGCCACTCGTGAATGTGGTCAGCGATGTGTGTGGCTGAGGTCTATTTAAAATTAGACAGTAGTTCTAAACCATTGTCGTGTCGGATGGGTAATTGGAAGAAAGTTAAAAAGGCTTTGGCCAATGACTCAAAGGTCGCGTGGGACCCTGATTTTTCTTCTACGTACCATTTGGCCGATGGGCCGGTGAGTGTATGTTGAAATAATCACAGTTGGATGGAATCATCCATAATGCTATTAGAGGAGCACCATAGGTGAAAGTTCATGACATGGTTGGTAGGGTCATCCCCTGCCTTTCCTTCAAACTTTTGTATGTCTGAAGGTAGTTTTTTTGGCATTGTAGGCCATGTAGGATCATGCAATATCAGATCATTGGTGAGTTTGGTGAGATCCGGTATGTTGAGAGAGGCCAAATATGGCATCTGTAGTGGGGGGGGAGGATTAGCTCCGGCCATAGTGTGATTTTTTTGTGAACCTGACCCATAAGGGGGGCTAGGTGGGTTGGTACTTCCTCCTTGAGAAGAAGTGGGTCCCCGACTTCCATGTAAAGGAGAGCGAGTGAACGGATGACCTTGGGAAGAGGACCCAACTAGTGTAGAACCAAGCAAAGATGATCCTAAAATAGTAGCACTCACAGGAGTGTGTGAAGGAGGTGTCGATGAGCGGGCACGACCAGTTACTCCCCCTAAGATAGGAGGGAGATTTAGCAAGCGTCGTGAGTGATGGGGGTTCTATGGTTCCCCTATGATGTCAGACTAGTTGTGTGAATGTGTGCAAAAAGTGGTGAGAACAATATATCAACAAGAGCCTTTGTGTCAATGCTTACATAATATATATATCCAAATCAAATTGTAATCAGATGTGCATCATACATAACATGAGAAAGAAGCATATATGTGGGTAAATGGGTTTTGTCCATGTGGGTAAATCAAAAGAAAGAAAATGCTCGTGTCCTAGAAGACGTAACATCCTTCCTCTCAAATAGCACTGGACCTTCCAAAAGTACTCAACAATGGGGTCTGAAGCCACCAGAAGAGACACTAGTGAAGGATGAAATAATTGGTTATAATGAGGGGTAAAGGGGGCATATCCCGAAAGAGTTGGTGATATTTCACAATAGCCACACAAAATCCAATCAAGGTGCAATTGCAGCCCGCAATTGCCACCTGGGTAGATATCCTAAAGTTGGTCACTAGGTACCTCAGTCAAAGTACGACATTTAGATTTTCAGCCTAAGAAATGGGTCACGGGATGGATCCCGTCCAAGAGGTGGGTGCCTCAAGGGGGGACTCACAGAACAACCGAACCTCGGGCTTCAACCCTTCATGGTTATCTCCCTGCCTTATTGTAATTGGAACACTTGACTTGGAGGATTTGCAGTTCCCTATTTGACAACTTCTATGTTTTGCAAAATGAGAGAACCAGATAACGGGGAGTTGTTTGGATGCCTATCCCCGAAATCCTACCTAGACTAAAAAATTTCTTTTGGCACCTCCTGTGGAGGAAAACTTAGTGAGTTTTTAGAAATATTTAAGATGTATTTGTTTTGGGAGGTTGGGGGTGCAAACCAACCTCGTTGAGTTAAAAGTGGGAGTGGATAGTCTCGTTGAGAAAAGGGTGGGGTATTTTCGGAATCCTGGTGAGGGAAACTTAGTTTGACCTCCACATTTTCAAGAAGAGGCTATGTGAGTGATAAGTGACTTTTGTGTTTGAGTGAAAGTGTGCCAATTTTAGTGAATTAGGTGTCACCTTGCTGCATGTGGACTTTGCTTGGTCCTTACAAAAGTTTGATTACCTAATTAACTAAGTGTTTTTGGTAGAACCGTGCGTAAGTCAAAATCCCTAGGAAGCTAGCATGTGGACAGGGGGGTCCGTTACTATCCTTTAACTCCCTATTGTTATGTAATCTAGAAAAAGCTTGAAAATTATCCTAGATTGAACATGTGGGCATGTATGGGCCCGTTACAATATTAAGATATGTTTAAAAAATGAAACTAAGAGGGGTCCCAAGGAGGGTCGTTGTCCTCTACCTAAAGGTTTTAATGTTTTTAAGGGAGATGAAATCATTTTGCAATCCTTTTCTGATTCTCAAGGTCGCTTGAATGCGCGAGAGAAGAGCATACTCAACGATTGTAATTCAACTTCTGGTCCCTAATGCAAGTTTAAATGTGAAGAAATAATTACCAACTTATATCATGAATCAAAACAAGCCATCCATGTGGAAAAAGAGCAAAGAAGGGAAATTGAATTTTAACCTCCTAAGTGCCTATGTGTTTTTTGACTCACCCCTTTATATTATGAGGGGGATAAGTGTGGTGCAGCTTTTAGGACATGCTTAATATCATTTTCAAGAAGGCAGATGGCCTTAACAACTTCACAATGAGAATTTTTTGAGAAAATGCGCGGCCCCTAGAGAAGACAGAGGCGCATAATGCGCAGGCGCATGAACAGAGATGAGTCTGAAAGCACATGCGCGTAGAGAAAGGTCGTTACGTAAGCGCATACATGCATGATGCGCGTTTGTTGGGTCGAATACCCACACACTGGTGACAAACGACCGAGAAAGAAAAATTCATATGTATTTCTCTCAGTTATCCCTTGAATTTGATGGTTAGCAGGTCAGCATAGGCCGGTTGGTGCACCTGCAAGTTAGTTAAACAAAAAGAAGAGAAAAATAAACCCAAATGAGGTAGGAAATTGTTACCTATCCCCAGTGGAGTCGCCAATCTATTGCGCCTCTTCCATCACCTTGGTGAGCAAATAAGAGGTGCTTGCAAGCTTAGTTGGGTTTGCCGAGTAGGACAGTTGTAGAGAAAAGAGTTAGGGAAAGAAAACAGAAACTTAAACTAAGAATTAAACTAATAAGTGCAATAAAAATTAAAATCATGAACATAAGGGCATAGAGATAACAAGAACAAAAATACCCATGTCACCAATGTTTGAGGCTGATCTATCGATGAAAACAAAGCACCAAGAAGAAAGGGGACTGTGAGTCCCTTCTTCCTCCAAGGGAAGGCTCTTGTACCCTCACTAGTAGCTCTTCTTACAACAAAGAAAATGAAAATGGTGATGAAAGAACTCTTTGCAAATCCACTCAATGGAGAGGTGGATTGCTCAATGAAATGGTGCCAATGTGCTCTTGTCAATGATGAAGTCCTTAAAATAATATAGGCAGCATAACATTACTTGGAATTCCTTGAGAAAATGAAGTGCACTCATGGCCTTTTATAGCATTGCATTGGGTTATTGTGTAATTGCTTTGTAATGTGAAAAGAGGCCATTTAGGGCATTATTAGGTCTTTGACCAGCCCACCATTCAGATCCAGTCCAGATTTGGAGGTCAAATCGTCTTGGGAGATGAACCATAAGTGGTTGGGAGGCCGACCACTTCAATAAATGCATTGTTTAGCAGGTGCACGGCTTTTTGCGCTAACAGGCACGCATCATGCACGTATGCGTGCTTTAAATGTTCCTGTTCAGTGCATGTGCATGCGCGCCCAACTTCTGTAAAGCGCTCTTCAATTTTTCACTATTTTGTATAGTTTTTGACCTTTTTGAATGTTGTGATATTAATTCAGAGCCATGAATGACTTCATTACTGTTTGACGATGTTGATTTCTTGTAATCATGTGCAGATGAAATTTCAGTGATAACACAAGGTCTTTGGAATACTTCAGAGGGATTAGTTCCCTCACAAGGCATGTCGGTCGAGGGAAACCCCTTCCATACTCAATGGAACCCCGTGCAAGGCTCTGTACCCATGCCCGTCGGATCAGCTGGAAGAATTCCTTTCCAAGGTCCTTGGAATAAAATGTTGGGAGAAATCCCCGCACAAGATATGTCATCCAATTTTGGGAGTCAGACGATGATACCCCAACAGACGTAGTTTCCCTATGATGGTCAAGGCCATGGTTTTTACCAAAACCCTAGCCAACATTCCAACTTTTTCTGGCAACCTAGTGCTAGTCAAACTTTAGGGCCCTCTTTTCCTATAAATAGTTCACAAATGAAACTACCTTTTCTGGAACTCTACATATTCTAGACTCGTTGATATTGTTGAATGACCCAATTTATCACAATCTGCATTGTCCCCCCATGCTGACTAATTTTCCTTCATATATTTTGAAATTTGAGGGCAAGCCTGGCAAAGATCTAGGTGATCATGTGACGAATTTTCATTTATGGTGCTCATGAAACTCATTGAAGGATGAATCTATCCAGTTGCACCTTTTTCAATGTACTCTTATAGGGGGTACTTCGAAGTGGTATATTGAGCTCGATGGTTCGAGGTAATCTTACTTCAAAGACTTGGAAATGGCATTCTTGAACCATTTCCAGTTACCTGTGAAATACGATGTCGTCACCAAATTGTTGGGAAACTTTGAGAAAACCAAGGCCGACCACATATATGATCATATCCAAGAGTGGTGGTGTAGAAATATCTTAATTAAGGTCAAGGTCCCTCCTACTTTCTTTCTTGAGTGGTTCTTGAAGTCTTTGGCTCCCTACATATCCAAGGACGTAGCTACTTTCAGAGTATTTTCATAAGGGGAGGCGATTATTAGATCCTAGCATCTTGAAATGATCAACTCGCATTCTGGCATGCTCTACGAGATATTTCCAGATGCACCGCGGTATAATATCGATAAGGCCAAGAAAAATTATGGACCCCATGCCGATGGTATTGTGGGCTCAGAACAAAGTAAGACCACATAATTATTGTCAAATCAATTGCAAAAATTTTCAATACAACATACTGTGGCCAGCCAGAATCTGAGTTCGGTTGTTCCCCCTACCCATACATTGGATGTACACAGTGTGCAGTCGACAAATCCTAAGGCCAACCAGCAGACTGAGGGAAAGAATAAACAATGAAATAAGAAGGGTAAAGGGGATAAAAATGCTACCAATAATGTTGGTGGGGGGGAAACAAAGAAGAAGAAGTTGGAGTATCCATGTAATCTCTGCATGGAGGACCACCTGAATCATCTGTTCCCTCAGCTTGTAGAATCCCAAAAGCTATTAGCACGACAACAACCTGTTGTGTTGACAAACCCTTTTCCACAAGGGAAAAACATGGATCATGCTTCAGCACCCACAAGAACGGTAGGGGGAAGTCACAGACCCCCCATGCCTACCAATAACAACTCAGCTGAAAATATTTACATGATGAATGTCGAGGCTCATTTAGCGACCAGGGCCCGAGACTAAAAAATGTTGGAATCTACCGAGAAGGGAAAGGAAGTCACTAACCCACCGAATCCTCTCCAAATTGAGAAGGCAATGGGAGAAATGATGACTCGCATCCCTAAAGGTGCATTTAAGAAGGCTTCTCATAATGAAAACATGAGGGCTTCCTATAATTACTCCTTTTTGGAGGATCTATCATAGACCCCTTATGCGATGTCCACTCTGGAATTCCTCCAGAGTTTCCCCTTGCAGAGAAAATCTATGTTTTCTGCCTTGGGAGAGACAGAGACTTGTAACCCAAGAGAAATCATTTTCGATCCAACCAACTTAAAACCCAATCTTCCTAACCACATTTCCTTTCAGATAGTAGTGGATTACACAATGAAATATTTTACACAGAAACTTTTTCATACAGTGGTGGATGAGGGTGCCTCGACTTGTGTGATGTTGTTGGCATGTTGGAAGGCCATTGGCTAGCCTGAGTTTTCTTCGTCAACCACAGTTCTTACGGCATTTGACAGTCGGTCACTTAGACCACATGGAATTATTCCTTCCTTCCCCATGCAGTTGGGAGGTAAAACTATGTATGTTGAAGTTGAAGTTGTCGATGTGCCTCTCAACCACAAATTGTTGTTAGTAAGGAGTTGGACTCATGGGATGCATGCGGTGGTTGCTACAGTTTTTCGGCTCTTTTGTTTTATGCATGAGGGATGGATTGTGACAATCGACCAACTGTCCTTCTCTCATCTTGACCCTTCATCGGGGGCTTCCATGATCCCGATGATTGAAAATCCACAGCCTAGCACTGTCAACTTAGGTACTGGTTTGTTTCCATCATTGATGGGAAATTTTGATTACTCGCCGCCTTCCAACAATGTAAGGCTTCTATCGTCTATTCCCAACCATTTGAGGGATGCAATTTTACAAGTATCATCGTTTAGAATGAATTAATTTAATGATCTGTGGAATTTACCTTCCCCATCGGCCTCGATGGAAGGGATAGGGAATTGTGGCATGGCCATGCCCTTATCCATGGCTGAGGTTGCGTACAACATTGTCTAGAAGACTTCAACCAACCCTGATCTGGCTCCCTCACATGAGTTAGATCCATTTCTCAAGCCTATTTGGGCTCAAGATTGTCTTGCCACTCAAGATCCTTTAGACTTGGTCTTTCCCTTTGACGAGATGATTCTCGAGGAAATGACTGGTCCCGATAGACCTTGGGATGATCTACATCCTAGATCTTCATTCCTTCCCGATATTAGGAGAATAGAGGTGGGAAAATTTGTTTTGACCATGAATGTAGATAATCCTTATCCTATCAATCCTCTAGCTACGCACGAAGATTATGCCGAGGGTAACATGGAAAAAAATTCTACCCCGATTCCAATCGATATCTCCAAAACCTCTGTCATTGTGGAGAATGTTTTCATCAAAGCAGATTTCTCCCTTGAAGAGATTCAAACTTACACCGAGTTATTCAAATAATTTCATGACATATTTTCCTGGTCTTATGAGGAAATTCCAAGCATTGATCCACGAATTGTCGAGCATGAAATTAGGACTTATTCTGATGCCAAACCAGTCCGACAAAAGATTCATCCAGTAAATCCTAGAAAAGAAGCAACAATCAAGACAGAAGTAGAAAAACTCCTCAAAGTTGGTTTTATCTACCCTGTACAATTGACATAATGGGTGTCAAACCCAATTCTGGTTAACAAGAAATACGGTACGATTTGCGTGTGTATGGACTTCCGTGATTTGAATAAATCTTGTCTAGAAGAAAATTTCCCTACCCCATTTATCGATTAGATTGTTGATGAATGTGCAGGATGCAAGGTATTTTCATTCATGGATGGTTTCTCTGGATACAATTAGATTCAAATCAAACCCGAGGACCAACATAAAATAACTTTTATTTGTCCTTGGTGTACCTTCATGTATCGTAAGATTCCTTTTGGCCTCAAGAATGATAGAGCCACCTTTCAGTGGGCTATGTCATTCTCTTTTCACAACCTCAAACAAATATTCAAGGCGTATCTTAATGATCTAACATCAGGTTCTCACAAGAGATCTGATCATCCCACCCATATTCGACTAATCTTTTAGAGATGTCGTTACTATCGGATTCACTTAAATCCTAACAAGTGCAGTTTTTGCGTGACATCAGGTTGTATTTTAGGTTTTATTTTATTGACAACAAGGATCATGGTTGATCCTCTCAAGGTTGAGGCAATATTTTAATTTTCTCCCCTGTGCACAATACCCTGGCTTCAAAGCTTGCAGGGGAAAGCAAATTTTCCTCGACGTTTTGTCGTGAATTATGCTTGAATCACTAAAGGGTTTACACATATCTTGAAAATAGGGGTCCCATTCTATTGGGATGAAGTTGATCAATGCTCCTTTGAAGCATTGACATACGCCCTGATGTCTTCCCCTCTGCTCCGACCTTCTGATTATAACAGAGATTTCCTATTGTATTTGGTTGTTGCTGAGTCAACCATCAGCACAATATTGGTTCAATAAGATGATATGCTCGAGGAGCACATTATATATTACCTTAGGCAAGGCTTGGTTGGACTAGAACTCAACTATTCTCATGTTGTGAAACTTGCTTTGGTAGATGTTCATGTTGTCCAATGGTTCCATCACTACATTTTTCTTCGCAAGACCACTGTCATTGTCATCATCAACCCTTTCCAATATGTGTTAACATGATAGTCCATTGATGGAAATATTAGTATATGGATAGTCATCTTATAGGAATTTGACTTGGATTTTGTTTCTTCAAAATCCAAAAAGTCATTGGTCTTTGTCGAACTCATTTCATAGCTTTCATTCGAGTCTAGTGAGATCATGCCCGAAGAGTCGCCTATTAAGGGAGATCTTTTTCTAATTTAATCTTCATACCCCTAGTATGGAGAAATACTTGTGTATCTCCATACTTTGAAGTGCCCTGTTTATTCTTCCCGCGATGAGCGTCGACGCATTTGACATCAGGCATGAAACTATCTTATACTCGATGACATTTTGTATCATCGAGGCATAGATTGCATTCTTCAGAGATGTCTTATCCATGAAGAAGCAGAGCTCTTTTTGAATGACTGTCACACTGGAGCATGTGGCGGCCATTTTTCTGGGTTGTCAACAACCCAAAAGATTCTACGTGTAGGTTACTTCCAGCCCTCGTTAATCAAGGATTGTGTTGAGGCTATCAAGAAGTGCCACCCATGTCAGATCGTTTGTCGAAAGATGTGGGCGCATCCTTCTCCTATGTTTCCAGTCATTTATGTTGGTGCTTCACCAAGTGGGGGATTTACTTTACTACATGTCACCCGACTTCATCCCCGGAGCATCGTTACATCATCGTAGCAGTAGACTACTTCACAAAGTGGGTCAAAGTTATGCCAACGTTTAGCTAATAGCAATTATGGAGAAACTGTGACTCTTTTCATCTTTAATCAGATAGTAGCAAGGTTCGGTATCTCGAAGAATATTGTCACTTACCATGGTAGTCACTTCCAAAACAAATGATGACTGAGTTAACGTCAAACATCAGGTTCAAACAAGAACATTCGTCACCTTATTACCTGCAAGAGAATGGTCAGGTTGAAGCTGTGAATAAGTCTCTCAAAACTATTCTTCAGCGGACGATCAATTCTGCAAATTCAAATTGGCATTTGATGTTATATTCAATATTTTGGGTCTATCAAACATCTGTGAAAAATACCACCAGTTTTTCACCTTTTCAACTCATATACAGGCTAGAAGCAGTCTTACCTATTGAGTGTCAAACTCCTTCTTTAAGGTTGGTAGTGGAATTACTGTCAGACACTTCACCGCTTGAGGAACACCTACTATATCTCGAGTATCTCAATGAGAGACATCGTGATGCATCCTTAGCCAATGAGGCTCATAAGAAATGAGTCAAGTGTCAGTACGATCGGTCTATTTTTCCTCGAATTTTCTCTGAAGGTGATCTTGTCATGGTCTATGATCAAGACAAAGATCCCCTTGGGGCATGCAAGTTCAAACCCATGTGGTTCAGACCATTCATTGTGAAAGAGGTCTTGGAGAAGGGCACTTACTGTCTGGTTGATTTTGAGGGAAATTCCTTGGCGGAGCCTATAAATGGGCTCTACCTTAAGAATTACTACTCTTAGGTTGGTCACCTGGGTGACTTCTTGTATATATGTATAGCTCTTATACATTGTTTTCTTTTTGTTTTGTGGATGTGTAGTTATTTATGTCTTCTTTTTTACTGTGGAATATGTCAAGTGAATCATAGGTTTATTTTGGGTTCATGGATGGTGCTAGCCGACACACTTGGAGGCTTGTTTCCACATCTTGGGTGATTTTCTCACCTGGAGGCCAGTTGTTATCTTCTAGAGGTATTTTTCTAGGAGACACTACAAACAATGTTGTCAAATATAGCGCAGTGATAGAATTTATTCATGAAGCTTTGTCACATGTCATTTCTCACCTTCGGATCTACCTATATGCTCAGCTAGTTGTATCCCAGTTAAATGGGGTCTACCGTGTTTATGATCCTACTCTATACCAATGATTCCTTATGTTACATCTCTTAGAATGATATTTCGATTACATTACGTATATCCATGTTCCTAGGAGATTTAATCATTTAACAGATACTCTACCTAATCAAATTTTATATTGGCATGTTGCACACACATAAAGAAAAGCACACACATACACATGTAAATACATTTATAAAAACGTCATCCATAATATAGAAAAGATATAAATATATATATATCTATATATCTATATATATAGATATAGATATATATATGTCCAAAAACAGTGTCATGAGTACATAGGCGGGCATGAAAGCCTCAAAAGTGTTCAGTATATATCATTGGGCTTATGCCCTCAAAAAATACTTGTGGTACAAAAAGTTCCCTCGCCACATCAACAGTCTAATTCGATATAAGTATGAGGCATATTTTCCATGCTATAGTGTACAATGGCATTCGCCAAATATCGGAATAATTGGACCCAAGTCCGAGGCACTCCTACTACATGAGGTTGCATAGAAAGGGGGAGATCCTCGATATCGACCATAGGTACAACATGAGTGAGAGAAGTGAGGTTGCACTCCACTCATTGTAGAACTCTGTCAACCTCTCTAGCTGGGGCTCCCCCTGCAGATGTTGGTCCTCCTATCGTTGTTGGTCCTACCTCAGGTTGAGGATGTCGTCGAGTCCTAGAGAAGTCCACTGGTCGTATAGGTCCCACATATGTAAATAACAGATACACAAGTCAGTACTCTATACACACATAAAAAGGATATATATGAAAAAATTATAAATTAAATAAAATTTAAAAAGTATGTTACTGTTGGCAGCTCAACATTTTGTTAACTTTTTATATTAATTAATTGATATACATAGCTGCCTAATCGGAGTCATTTGTTTTTATTACTCTTCATGACACAATTTTCGAAATGACAGTTGTAAGTTGTCGCCTTTTTCTATTATTTTCTTTCATTCTTCGTTCATGACTGGAAGCATGAATACGAAGCATGAAAATTTGTGACTGTGTCACCTTTCTGTTTTGAAATCTCATCAATGGAAAATTGTTCACACAGTTTTTTAATGAAGTTTGGTTCCTTGCCATGTAGAGTTACTCTCCTTGTTTCGATCCTTTCAACATCAAACATTCTTAGAGATTGATGGTTATATGAACAAAGGACCCCCATGATTTGATTTTTGGTATGGTTTTGTTTGATTCTTGGCTTTACATTTCTTTTGCTAAGTCTTGGATTTTCGACTCACCTAAACCTTGTGATAGAACCCACGATGCACACGCTTATTTTTCATTTTAATGTTTTGGTCCTAGACTCTTACTAGATGCAACGCTGGCGTTACGATTTGAAGGAAGACATCATTCCTGAGACTGGACTTGGGCTTTGAAAACCCTCTCCTCATGCATTTCAATTAAACACCCATCTAATCGTTGTGAGTTTATCTTCATTCACTGCTCACTATTGAAATTTCACGGGCTTGGGTTATGGCTCTGGACTATCTTTGCAAACCCTCTCTATGTGTTGTATCTGATTCGTTACCCTTTCATCCATCATGGCTCCTATTGTGAGAGTTGAACCAAACGACATTCAAAATATGCTCTTATATGACGATGCTAGAGAAGATTTGGAGAGAAGTGGTTGGCTCATTTTCATTAGGAAGTTTCAAGGTTTCAATTTAGAATTTGCCCAAGAATTCACTTTCTCCTTTGATGGTTGTAGAGTGAAGGTTGGTGATGTGCAACTGGAGGTTACCGAGGATTTCCTAAGCAAGCTACAGGGCTACCAAAAAACGGTCAAAGGTGGTTTAAAAATGCCAAAGTGGAAGAAGTTCCTCGGACCCTACTGTTTACATATTGGAAAATAAAAGGGTGTGATAAAGGTATGCCCATTTCCTTCCTAAAAGCTCTGTGGCATAATTTTCTCGCTGTGGTAAATAAATTAGCTACCTATGAGGGATGTTTTGGGCTTGTATGTTTGTACCATTTGCGTCTGCTTATGATTTTTATGGGTTTCCCTTTGAATATGCCGTATTACTTACTAAGGAGTCTTTATAAAATGGGTAAAGGATACAAAAAACAGTGGTTAGACTCTAGCCTTTTCCATCACGGCCTAATTAAAATCCTACTCATGCATCAGTTAGAGTTACAGAGTGACAACTGGGATTCATTCATAACCCGAAATGGCTATGGTAACCCTGATTTGGAGGAGGTAGATAAAATTGTGGTTTAGGAGACCCTTGTCCACCCTAGAACGTCTCTCTCACCTCCCTAGGCCTGTGTCTCACCCCCTAACAACAAACCCTTGATCGATCCAAAGGTTTTTGAATAGGCCTATCAGAAAATTATGCATCCTAATGACTGTGTTAAAAATATAAAGAAACCTATAGGAAAGAGATCTAAGAGAAATATTGATATAAATTTTAAGAACAAAAGAGTCGACAGGCTAATTTCTACGAGGATTCATAACAAGTCAATTCTCATCCGAGTTCAATCAGTATGATCAAAGTCCATGAAAGTTCATACTTTGAGATTGATAGGTCCCTCGCTGCAGAAGACTTTCAGTCATTCGAGCCACACCTTGATCGACCCTACAATTTTGTTGACAATTTACTTCCCTATCTTAAAAATAATCCAGAGTTTCCTGGTGTCAAATTGGTTAATGAATCCATTGTCAGTATGGAAGGTGCTCCGGTTCACAACCAAGTTTGTTCTCATGAAACCGTTGCACAGTAAAAATGTGAATTCGGACTATCATGGATTGATAGATATTATACTGATATCCCTGTCCTATAGTTATGGGTTAAGGTTTTAAAGGATCAGATTGATGTCTTAACCAGCGAAAACCAAAGACTCGAATCTGTTATTCAAGGCAAAGAAAAATGTATAAAGACAACAGGCAATGTAGTTTTTAAAAACGTGGAGTTTGCAACAGCCATTGTGAATTCCAAGGTTGCCTGATACAATTTGATTTCATAGATGGAGGTATGATTCTTCATTTACTAATAACTATCTACATAATCGCAATATTCTATAGCCAGTTATGTTAATTCGAATTATGTGAACTAATGGTTAGAAATGCATCTAAAATCTTTCTATTTTCTTGTTTTTTCAGGATATTCAGGAATCCATGATTACAAATTTGATCTGAGGCATCCTTAAGATCTTCCAGTCATATCTTAGATGAATTTTGTATGAACAGTAATGAACTGTGGTTAGTTTTGGAGGATTTAGTAGGATCAAGGTGGTTGCATCCCCCTTTATTTTTGAAATAAATATTTGATCTCAGGAATAGAAATAGTTACCTTTTCTTAGGCCTTTACAAACCCATAATTTTGTAATCAAACATATCTTGGCCTAGGGATTATTGTGAACATCTTATACTCAAATTTAGACATAACAAATATTTAATTTATTCTTTAGTCATCTGTGAATGTTGTTGTGATATATAATTTGTTTATCTTGGTAATTGAATGACTACAGATAGCTTTCGTCTTCACATATTGTTTTGTTGTCAAGACAGTTTTCCTTCATGGTTCATGATTTTATGCTTCAATTTTATCAAAAAAATTCAATGATATTTCAATTCATATTATGAGGTTTACCTTAAATATGTTGATTGATTAAATGCAAGATGTAACTGTAGGATTTATCTCATGTGTTATCACTTGCAGTCTATTATATCACTATAACTATTTTGCGTCCTGTTGTTTTATCAATTAAATACACCATTCAATGCACAGTTTAGCTTTTGTACCAAAAAGTGTGAAGATGCACAGTAGATTTATCTCATGGAGGGACTGATGCACAATTCATGCAAACAGTTGGACGCATACTCCTCAAGTGATTAATAGGTTAGTATGTTCTTTTATTTCATTTGCTTTCTTATCATAGAAGTTTTTATATATAGTATAATTTTCACTATCCATATCTTTCTGTTTAATTAAGTAGTTTATATTTGATTTTATGAATGCATACAAACAAGAAAACAAACCAAAAAACAAATAGTATTTTTTGCTTTCTTTATTACTGTCATTAAAAGAACCATTTTACATTCAATTTTATGAGTTCAGATTAAAACTCGTGATTTATACATATTGTATATATTATATAATAGGACTATTATATAAATATTATTTAGATAAACTATATATATATATATATATATATATATATATATATATATATATATATATAGATGTACATATATATTTCAGTGATTAGTAATTAGTAAGTTATTTCATTTCTTTTATTTATTTTTCATTTCCCTTAGGAATTTAGATTGGCCAACGAAGCCATTAAACCCTTCAGAGTGAGTCAATCCAAATGAATTGGGTTAATCAGACAACCCCGGACCGGATTCACTCTTCCAGGTGACGAGTAGTCATTTTTTCCCGTCAACAAATGGCACTAGAAGGAGGGCCTGAATACTATTGATGGCACGTGGAGGTCGCAAGACTCCTCCCCCACCTACCCACTCATTTATACTAACAAGAATTCATTTTGAAGACAACATTTTCCCTCAAACAGCGACCACATCAAACAACAATCCATGGATCACCATTGAACCAATAACTCCAAACCCCCCAGGGGCCGACGTACAAGAAATTTTTCATCAATCCCTCATAAGGATGCACGGTGCCTTAGCCCGTATCAGACAACCAGGTCGGCCTTTAAACCAACCATTAAAATTCTCTGATATTTGAGAACAACTTGAAGGTACTGATCTTACCCTAAACCCTGTGGATCCAGATCACATCCTTACTCCCGCAGCAGGAGGATATGGTATTCCACCATCACCACCCCCTTCATCTCCTTCCTCTTCTGGAGAATAATCATCAGACGAAGGTAGTTATTCATCTCATCCTTCAACACCACCCACACCTATTGCCAATCTGAACAATCCCTCCAGACCTTGGCTCGATCAAGATGCAGTGGCCATACCTGGGCCCCAACATCCTTTGCCTAAACATCCAAAGAAATGGCTCCCTAAATTTGACCCAGATTCTAAGCAGATTGTTGAGGATCATATTAAAAAAGTCATGTTAGCCATTAGGCTCCACAGTGTTGAACATGAAGACGTAGTATGTAGAATTTTTCCCTACACCTTTGAAGGCAATGCTTCTACCTGGTACTTTTCCCAACAACCCCACACCATTGTGTCTTGGGATAGATTCGAATACTGTTTCCTTGAGAAATTCGGAGATGACAAATCCCCCGAAGTTCTAGTCATGGAAATCTCTATTTTAAAGATGAACCCTAAAGAAAAGATAAAAGACTTTAATCAAAGGTTCCTAACTTTAAAGAATCGAATCCCCACAGACTCAATTCCTGCTGAAAATCTTAACGTCCCATACTACACGAAATCCTTACACCAAAACGTAGCAATTTGGGTAAAAAGGTACAAGAAAGACACATTGTTAGAAGCCTTCGAAGAGGTGATTCAAATAAAGAAATATATTCTCAGCCTAAAAGACAATATCTGTAATGAGGCAGAGACTACTTCATCCTCCAAGAAGAAAATCGAAATTCTTCCTAGACCCCCCCCAACCAAAACTCAACCAGATGGTTCAGATCTAGAAAATTTACACAAGGTCATTCAGAAGTTATCTAATCAGGTTATAGATTTGAGAATACTGACTAAAGAAGATTCTTCAAGTAAAGGGCATTACAAACCCCCTTTTAGAAAGAATTTTCCCACAAACCGGCCTAACTCAAATTCTGAAGGCCTAAATCTACAAAGCTTACAGTTTGATATTCAAACGACTCTAGAGGCACATGATAACTTGACTCCTCCTGAGATTCCTGAAGACCTGGTTGAACAAGAGATAGTGGAAGAGAATGAATCCTCTCCCAACATTTTCGGGTATTTCTTGGATAACATTTTTCAAGCTAATTTCGAAACAGTGCATCCTTACAATACCAGGAACAAGACAACAAATAAATCTTCTTCTGAAATCGGAACTAATGCACCTCAAAAACAATCTAAACCAATTGAAACTAGACAAAATTCAACAACTCCAAGTTTAGAGTATGATTCGATTGAGGATCTCAAAAAACTTAGAGCTAATATTTATGTTTACGAATTATTGAAATTCTCTTTTCTTCTGCAAAAGATGTTGCAGAATATTCCAGAAAATAGCAAAAACAACAATCTGAACAACAACAAAGTTGTTGAAAACAGCCCCAAAACACCTCAAAAGGTCTTCGTTAAAATGACGCTAGAGTCTTATGATAAAAGAGACCTTGCTGTAAAAAGTGTAACAAATGTAGATAAACTAGTTTTAGGGTCTGCGACTAAAAAACAACAAACTTTTGTTGTTAATACTCGTAGAAATGTCCCACCCTTTTTGTTGACTTTTGAAATTTTCAATAGGAATGTACATAACTGTATGGTAGATTTAGGTGCATCGTCAAACATAATGCCTTGGTCTGTCTGCCAAAAAATTAATGATGAACTTCAACCTTCCAACCTGAAAATTATTCAGCTTGATCGAACTAGTGTAAAAGTAATAGGTGAATTAAAAAATGTGCTTATCAAATTATCATCTAATCCTAAATTCCATCAAGTTATTGATATTATTGTCGTTGATATTCCCGAAGTGTATGGATTTTTTTTAAGTAGAGATTGGTCCGAACAGCTACATTGTTATTTTGCGACAGATTGGTCTCACTTGTGGCTGCCCGAGAATGGAAATCCTAATAGAATCAAGTTCAATCGTGAGCATTATCTTAAGTTGACGGTAACCAATTTAAATGATCCTAATGAACCATTCACTGCTTCCGCCAATTCACCTGAAATACAGGGGATGGACACTTTTTTTGGCAATTTCATGGCTGAAACTTCTACCATTACTGATCCAGATCAGCAATCTGAAATTATAACATGCACACAATCAACAACCCTCTCTCAGTGGTCACATGCACCTGACGAAAATCAAATCTAGTCTCTTTACTTCGATGGATCTAAATATAAGGAAGGATCTGGTGCAGGGTGTGTGCTCATTGATCCAGCAGGTAATAAAACTTTGATCGCCTACCGCTTAGAATTTGAATGCACAAACAATACGGCTGAATACGAGGCACTCTTGCAAGGTCTCAGAAAAGCACTAGACTTGGGGATTCAGAATTTGACTGTCTTTGGTGATTCAGAAATTGTGGTTAGATAGGTAAAAAATTCTATTCACTATTTATCTCCACACATGAAAAGCTATCAAACTGAGGTATGGAATTTAATGAACAAATTTTATGCATTTAATATTAATTTTATTCCCAGATTGAATAATTTTGAGGCTGATTTGTTAGCTAACGTTGTCTCAATATGTTTTCCTACAGAAGGCCTTTCCCTGAATGTGTTTTCTGTCGAGTTGTTGTTCATACCATCCATCCCGGATAACAACACAAATTGGAGAGTCTTCGATGACGATCAACAAATCATCATTTTTATGCACATGGAAGAAACTTTCCAAGGCCCAGTTATCGACAAAGGTACCCACGATGAAGAACTTCACAATTTTATGGTAATACTAGATCCAAGATCCCCAGAGTCCACATCAGATATGGTAAACTCTATCCCAAAATCTGTGGTTAGATTAGAAAATTTTTATGAACTTCACGATAAATTCAGAAAATCAGTGAATTGTAAAATGAATAGTTCTTCCTTGACACATGAAAAAGTGAATTTAGGAACTAAAGATAACCTGCAGTGCATCAATTTGGGGTTGGGATGTTCTAAGCAAGAAAAGACAACATTTATTAAGTTGTTTGAGGAATTTAAAGATGTCTTTGCTTGGACATACAACGATCTAAATACCTTTGATCCTAACATCATACAACACGTTATTCCCATGAAACCCCAGACCCAACCTTTTCAACAAAAGTTAAGAAAGATGCACCCAAAACTTGAACCAACAGTCAAGAAAGAATTAAACAAACTCTTGAATGCTAAAATAATCTTCCTGGTAAGACATACACAGTGGGTCTCTAATCTTGTCCCTGTAAGGAAGAAGAGTGGTCAAATCTGACTATGTATCGATTTTCAAAATTTAAACCGAGCATCTGATAAAGACAACTACCATGTTCCTCCCATGGAACAAATCCTTCAACAAGTATCTGGTTCTAAAATATTATCGCTGTTGGATCGTTTTTCAGGGTATAACCAAGTCCTTATGTCTCCCCCAGAACAACTCAAAACCACTTTCCGTACTCCATGGGGTACCTATGCTTATAGGAAAATTCCCTTTGGGATCATAAATGTCGGTGCCACTTTTCAGAGAGCGATGGATATCACTTTCCGTGGCTTAATAAATCAATCTGTAGTATTTTACCTAGATGATGTCACTGTATTCTCAAAGAATAAAGAAGATCATCTAGCTCATCTAAGATCTGTTCTACAACGATGTCATAAGTATAGTATTTTTTTAAATCCTAAAAAACCTGTCTTTGCAGTAGAACAAGGTAAGCTCCTTGGATTCATTGTATCAAATGAAGGGATGATTATCGACCCTGAAAGAACCCAAGTCATTTCAAAACTTTCCCCTCCCTCTTCCAAAAATTCTATGCAATCTTTCTTAGGTCAGATAATCATTTTTAGAAGGTTCATCCCCAGCTTTTTTAGAAATGGTCAGACCATTACAAAATTTAATAAAAAAGGATGTACAGTACCATTGGGGACCTCTAGAAAGTCAAGCTTTTGAATCAATAAAAAATTCTATAGTAGACGCTCCTTCTCTAATAAGCCCTGATTTTTCGCGAGATTTCACTCTCTACACGTTTGCCTCTGATCGGTCTTATGTTGTTGTCCTAACCCAAAAGAATGTTGAAAACAATGAAGTCCCAATTGCCTTTATGAGCTCAGCCTTTAAGGAAGAAGAACTTAATTACCCAGCAGTGGATCAACAAGCTTATGTTGTTTTTAAAGCAATAAAACACTTTTGATCTTATCTACTGAAATCTAGAACGAAAATCATTGTCCCTTACCCTGCTGTCATAAATTTGTTAGTACAGAAAGAACTGGGTGAAAAAAGGGCAAACTGGGTCACCTCCTTACAAGAATACGACATAGAAATTACCCTAGCACAAAGTGTTAGAGGCCAAGGTTTATGTAAATTGGTTGTTGATTCAGCTATAAGATAGCAAAATGAAACTGATATGTTAATTCAAGATCAACACAATCAAAATCAAATCTGTTGTGCACAAAACCTTACTAGTCCTTGGTATGATGACATCAATTTTTATCTGATACATGGATCAGCTCCCTGTCACCTTGATCCAAAAAAGAGGAGAGCACTGAGATTAAAATCTACTTCTTTTCAGCTGGTAAACGGTATTTTGTTTTCTCAAAATTTTTATGGAATACTTATGCGCTGTCTATAAAAAGATGAAGCAGATAAAGTCTTATTGGAATTACATGCAGGGGAAGTTGGTGGGCATTTTGGTGGAGACACCACTGCCCACAAAGTATTAAGAGCAGGGTACTAATGGCCTACTCTTTTCAAAGACGCCCGTGCCTTATGCTGCAAGTGTGTAATCTGTCAAAAGGCATCTGGACAAGTACATAAACCAGAATTCCCGCTGCAACTTGTCTTGGTAGATTTCCCTTTTGCAACAATGGGGCCTCGATATTATAGGCCCAATCAACCTTACATCCTCGCAACAACATAGATACATCATAATAGCCATAGATTATTTCACTAGATGGTCTAAGGTTGTGCCATTAAAAGTTGTAAACACCATCCAGGTAATATCCTTCTTGAATTCAAATATTATCACTCGTTTCAGTATTCCTGAATGCCTAGTATTTGATAATGCTTGCTATTTTTCATCTCTCGAAATGAGTGATTTCTCTTTAGAAAAATGAATAAAATTAAAATACTTTGCCAATTATTACCCCCAAGGAAATGGTTTGGCAGAATCAACTAATAAAAACCTGATCAAGATCATCAAGAGAACGGTCTCTGAAAACCAAAAAAAAATGGCATAATGCACTATTTAATGCAATCTGGGATGATAGGGTAACTCCTAAAACTGTTGTTGGTAATTCCCCCTTTTTTCTCGTTTACGGTAGGGAATTGATTCTTCCACCACATGTCCTTCTCCCATATCTGTAGTTATCGTAGAAGGTGCAAGAATAAGACTGTCCTCCCTTGGAAAGTTGGATTAACGCTTTGTTGAAGTTAGAAGAAGTAAGGGCTCAAGAAAAATGAAAATTGGATCAACATCAACTCATGTCAAAAACTAGTTTGATTCCAATTCTGCCTCAAACATAAATTTTGAGGTAGGTGATCTTGTCCTTAAATGGGACAAACCTCATGAGGGGAAAGGAGAGCATACTAAGTTTCAAAACCTATGGTTAGGGCCATTTTTAATTGCTGAAAAACTAGGTCCCAGTTCTTTCCACCTCCAGAATTTAGAGGGACAACTAGACACCTTTCTGGTGAATGGCCAAGCTCTCAAAAGGTATTTCACCTGACGACTCTCTGATACACCTTCTGTACATATTTTTCTGTTTGGATTTCTTTGCTTTCCAGTTTTTCTTTACTTTTTTGTTTTGTTTTCATTTAGTTCATCGAACCTTTTGAGTCAAACATCCCTGTATTACAGTCTAGCTCAAACAAAGAGAAACTGAATGCTTCATCTCGAAAATAGTTTCCAAAGGCTGTCAGAACATCTATTGTTTTCCTTCTCTGAAATTGTAGGCTAGTTAAAGGTGTCATTTTTTCTGAAAGTCGATTCCTCGGTTTCAATATGCACTTGAAAATATTCACGAATATATTTAAAAGGTCTCTTTACGCTGACCCTGCTCTTTAAGATAGCAAATCAATGATGTCTCCCTGCCCTTGAAAATTAGTTCTATCAATGGATTGTTTTTCAGATCTTGATGAAGGTTTGCTAGAAAAATTTAAAGGCCTGTGGAAATATTAAGTTGTGTTAAAAAACATGAATTTTTAGCGTCACCCCACTCTATTGAACATCTTTAAAACTATATCAGAATGTGAATAAACTCTCAGAGAGATGTGTGAAGTGTTTGTAAACCCGCCAGGATATTGAACAGGTCTGCTGGCAGCGGGTAAATGAATGCATGATGCCAAGATAACTTCATCAGGGTACTGAACAGGCCCACTAGCAGCGAAGCGATGTAGGGTAAAAGAAGATTCTCAGGTATAAACCTTTTGTTGGCCATAATCATCCTTCGTTCTGATTTGAAATTTCTTGGGTAGGATACAGATATCAGAGTGGGTTAATTGACATCCCTGTCAAGGCTATGGACGCATGCTGGTAGCAGTGGCCCTGTCAACAGTATTGGAGATTTTAACTTAACATTGTGGCTTTCTTTTGTTAAGTTTGTCACCAAGTTTCATTCTTTTAAAAGAAAGGTACCTGAAACTGGGCTGCGTCTTGTTCTTTTTAAAGATGTTCAAATAACCTTGCAATTGTTCTTTGATTTCAAGTTTTTCAGAATTCTCTAACCCGAAGTAGTTCGTATTGTAGAAATAACTGCTTCTCCCAGCATGTCGCCATTGTTGGTAGCTCAACATGTTGTTAACTTTTTATATCAATTAATTGATATACATAGCTGCCTAACTGGAGTCATTTCTTTTTATTACTCTTCATGACGCAATTTTCGAAACGACAGTTGTAAGTTGTCGATTTTTTCTATTATTTTCTTTCATGGTTCATGATTTTATGCTTCAGTTTTATCAAAACAATTCAATGATATTTCAATTCATATTATGAGGTTTACCTTAAATATGTTGATTGATTAAATGAAAGTTGTAACTATAGGAATTATCTCATGTGTTATCGCTTGCAGTCTATTATATCACTGTAACTATTTTGCATCCTATTGTTTTATCAATTAAATACACTAGTCAATGCACAGTTTAGCTTTTGTACCAAATAGTGTGAAGATGCACAATAGATTTATCTCGTGGATGGACTGTTGCACGATTCATGCAAACAGTTGGACGCATACTCCTCAAGTGATTAATAGGTTAGTCTGTTCTTTTATTTCATTTATTTGCTTATCATATAAGTTTTTATATATAGTATACTTTTCACTATCCATATCTTTCTGTTTAATTAAGTAGTTTAATATTTGATTTTATGAATGCATACAAACAAGAAAACAAACCAAGAAACAAACAATATTTTTTATTTCTTTATTACTGTCATTTAAAGAACCATTTTACATTCGATTTTTATGAGTTCAGATTAAAACTCGTGATTTATACATATTGTATATATTATATAATAGGAATATTATATAAATATTATTTAGATAAACTGTATATATATATTTAGATGTACACATATATTTCAGTGATTAGTAATTAGTAAGTTATTACATTTCTTTTATTTATTTTCCGTTTCCATTAGGACTTTAGATTGGCCAACAGAGCCATTAAACCCATCAGAGTGAGTCAATCCAAATGGCTTGGGTTAATTAGACAACCCCAGACCGGATTCACTCTTCCAGTTGACGAGTGACCATTTTCGCCCGTCAACAGTTACCTATCTTGCCTTGCTCCTCGTCGGGAGGCACAGGCATGTCCGGGTCTCTGGTGAAGTTGATCCCTGCATACGGGTAATCCTCGATCACCGAGATCTGACATGTCCACTAGTCAAAAAAATTATCATCGAATGCCTCTATGGTCCTCCCTCCACCCTGTCGAGGCAACAATGCTTCCCACCTACTCACTACTGGGAAGGAGGCTACATGCCCCCGTACCATCTCTCTTGGACTAATACTGGGCACCCTCTCAAAGAATAATGACCACAAAATGGTACCAAACCCGAAGTTCTTGTTAGTACATCATCGACACTCTATAAGTTGTCTCTTCATGCATACCATCATGGTCATACTCCAGTCAAAGAAGGTGGCCTCCAAAAACTAAATGAAACAATGCATATGTGCCCGAGAGGCCTGATGAATGGTTACAGATCCAGTAATTCACCCACTCAAAAGTAAGATCACACATAGAGAAAGTCTGGTGATCTTGTGGATTGGTACCTAAGAACCTACCTTCTCAGTATCAGCCTCACACTACATCTGAACCTAATCCTCGATGTTGAAAGGCCCTGGAGGAAAATTCCTCAAGTTAACTGGTTCCCCTCTTCTCGAGAGGCCAGTCAATATGTATATGTCCTCTGTGGTTGGGGTCAGTGATTGACCCTCTAGGATAAAGGACTCTGCATCAAGATGCCAATACTCCAAAAGAGCACTAAGAAACCTCAGTTGTTCCCTCATAAACAGGAACTGGAAGAACTTCCATAACCCACACTATTTCAGTGTGGAAATGGCTATAGGTTCCTCTTTGAGCAAGACATCAAAATCCTCATGCTCTCTCTCTCCAGTGAACATGCATCCTGTTTCATGAAAAAAATGGAGAGTCGGTACTTGCCTTTTATTTTTTCAAATTTTACCAAGGTTTGCGTGGGTTGTTTTGTACATAGTCGTGTATGTACATGGGTTGTTGGTTTCTTGCCCGAGTACATACATGGGTTGTCCTTGGACAACCCACATACACGTAGTGCCTCTCTTTTTACAAGAGTCCGCCCCCTCAAAACACTAAATTAAATCACAAATAAGGAATTGAATTGCATGTATGAGTGATTTGTACTTACTTGGTCCAAGCAGAAGGTTGTTTCTTCGACTAAAGATCCCAGAATACACTCTTTTAGCAAAGGGGTCTTTTCACCTTTTGGTTGATTTTCGAATTGCAATGGTAAAAATGAGTTGTCCACTTCTATTTATAGACTTTTTTGGCCATTTTATCTCGTTTTTTACCCCCTTTGTCATTTTTCCTAGCTTGGTGATAACTCAATTTCACTTGTGAGTTTTCTATTGGTCGTTCCGATACTCTTTTTCTTTCGGTTTGGTAAATTTTTGGGATGGGTCACTTTTTTGGTATCCTTTCGTAAAAGTCATTTTTTCAATTTTTTGCATATAAATTAAGATTTCATTTCCACTTTTTGCATCTTGTTTTCTTTTTCTATTTTCCATAGGATCGACCCCACCAAAGTGCAATACAAAACCTTCATTGCTTCTCTAGAAGTGTTGTAATTAGGTGTTAGAGCCTAACTTTACATTGATTCTCTAGATAGATCCTTGCTGCATTTTTGGCGTCCATGCTGTAAGTAATGACTATAGGCTTGGGATTCCTTGTTAGTCCTATCATGATTATGATATGAAGCCTCATTCTTTGGTTCACCATCACCCTAGGAATTACCCTCGAGACTCCCTAATGAGCACACTTTGTTGTCTTTCAAGCTCGCTTTGAAATTCGAAAGAAACTTCCAACGAGACTGTCTTTAGTCTTTTCGATCTCATCTAGATTAACTGAGAAAAGTAGCCCCCTGGAGTTTTCTTTAATCCCTTTTCAAAATATCTAAAAATGAAAATATTGTCGAGTGATCTTGTTTTCCTTCATGATCGCCAAACTCAAATTTGAAGGCACATCTGTCCGGCAGTAGTTTACCCCTTTTCGGTCTGGATGGATAATTTTATCAAAACAGGTATGCTCTAAGAACTTTAGTTTTCTAGAAGAGTATTCTTAAGCATAAGTTTAACCCTTTTTCGGTTCTGAGGGACTAAATCTTTGAAAAATAAATATTCTCCTTGGTTTTGGTTTATCACCTTTTTCATGCCTTGGAGATTACTTTCGAAAAAGGAACCCCCTCAGAGTGCATAGTTAATCTCTTTTTCAGACAACCTAAAATTGAAAATATTGTCGAGGGACCTTGTTCCTTCACACTCGTTAAATTGGTCCAAAAGAACATCTACTGGCATGAGTTTAACCCTTTTTCCATATTGTATATTATAGCAGAAAAAGGTATGCCTCGAGAGATTTGTCTCACCGGGAGATTTATCCTCGGTTACTTTTATAATTTTTCGGGCTAAGGAGACTAAACTCATAAAAAGGTTGTGAGTCCATAGTTAATCTCTTTTCAGACTCCTTAAAATTGAAAATATTTCCGAGTGATCTTCTCTTTTTCACACTCGTTAAAATGGTTTTGAATAGATGTCTTTTCAGTGCAAGTTTAACCCTTTTTCTAACCGACTAGACTATCTCCAAAAAAGGTACTCCCTGGAGTCTTCTTTTGCATTTTTTCAGACTCTCTAAAACGTGAAAAACTACCGAGATTACCTACTTTGGGATCGTAAAACATTACATAGAAGGGGTCTCATCGTGTCTTTCTTAATCGCATTGCAGGTCTCATCTTTGCATATTTGGCCTAATGTCGACTCCATGTTTCTCTCAACTGAACCTTTGAAGCATTCCTTATACGCAATCCTTGCAACACATTTTTCCTCTACGACTTGATACCTTGACCCATGGAGTATTTTTCCCTGAGTGTCCTTGTCTTGCACATGTCTCCTTTCCCTGAGAATTAATACGTTCTATGCACTTGGAACTAGTTTTCTTGTCATGACACTCATTCCTCATTTGTAACATAGCATTCTTTTATTCTTTTTCAAGTTCTTTAAAAAATTGAAAAATACAAAAAAATCAAATATTCCAAAAAGAGAGGACAAAAAATATTCATTATTTTTTCAGCAACAAAGAGAGTCTCCCTTGGACAAAGCACATCCTTATGTTTGTTCGTCAAGCATTGGGATCTAGTATGAACTTAGGAAGTTGTTCTCGCTACATAGAGTTGTTTCCTCCTCTATTTGGTTACTCTTCCAAACACATGGAGAGTTTGTGTTTCCCCCTACATCACAAAATTTTTTTAATGTCATGTTTCCTGAGTCTTCTCATCATTCGTTCTTTTTTCCAAGGGAAGTTTTACCCAACATGAGTCAGACTTTCTGTAGTTTGTCTCTTGACCTTCATGAGTCGGCCATTTTGAGAGTTTAGTCAATTCTAGATTCGAAATCGATGAAGTTCTCTGCCTGATCATTGACATCCTCATGTCTTTTCTTGATGGACTCTCGAAGACCTCAGGGTAGTGAGTTATACACTCCCATTGTACTCCTACCTGATTTTTGAATATCTTGAAGTTGTTGATCGAGCTATGAATACCTCATCTCCATCCACATGCGTCACTAGCTTCTTGAAGATGCATACTATACTTGTATATCTTCAACTGATTTTGAGATATAGATCCACTGTGTATATCTTTGACTAATTTTTATATTTATGTGACATGGATTTGCAGTGTATTTTATTGGAAACCATGATTCAGTTCATTCTGAGCATGGGTATGCCCGCCTCAGAAAGACAATTGTTGTTTTGCAGATGGCACCTCCCGAACTTTGGTCCCGGGCTCACTCGACTTTATGCATTGGTGAAGATGTTGTAATTTATTTTTTCCATCAGTTTCTCTTCTAACCTCACCATTAGGGGGCATATCTTATAGCCTAAAACTCCGTACTCATGCATACATGGCATTGGCCCTCTTACTTGCATAATTTTCCGAATAATTATTGAGAGGATCTACTTAAAAAACCAATTTTTAGAGAATGTACATGCCCTGCACCACTACAACCCACGTACATACACGTGTTTCACACTAAAGAGCCCGCGTATGCTTGCAAAAGTTTCAAAAATTAAAAAATTGTAAGGAATTCGGTGAAATTCACAGGCTATTGGAGGTTTCCCAACCAATTCACCAGCTATAGCCCATCCCCCAACCAAATAACCATCCTTTTTTCATATAAAAGGAGGTTTTAGGGTCTCATTTCATATCTAAGCATAAGAACAATGAAAATTTTCCCAATTTCACTTCCCTTCCTTGCCCAAGATTTTGCTACCTTTTGTGAGTTACTACCTCAACGTTCCCTCTTCAGCCCCTTCATCTTCCATTCAATCCATTCCCTTCCCTTGAGGTGATCAGAAGCTTGAGAGAAGAGGCCTATTCAAGGTGCACTTGGAGCATTGTAAAGAGGAGCCTAGACTAGATTCATGGAACTATGGCCGACATGGATTGTAAGTTTCAGTCTTTGATTGATGAATAAAATAATCTCTTTTCCTTGTCCCAAATGATGATGTTTTGTGTATTTTATTTGATTTATACATAGCATTTGATATCTAACCCTAATTTATGAATATAAATAGCATGCTTGTAGTCCTTGTTTTCCTAGTTTTGGATGCAGGTCAGCCTTGGGAGGAGACTTGTAGTCTTTGGAACTACAAAGATTGAGGAGATCATCACCAGACGTGGGATAAAAGGTATAGTTACCGATCTTATATTCTATTTCTTCATGTTCATTGATTTTGGTATGTTCTGGGTAGAGTAGAAACTAGATTGACTTTTATATGGTCATTCACTCTATCTATATCTTAAACCCTGATATAATTAAAGGGGGGATTTTCCCGCTAGTAGTCTAGAATACAAAAAGACTCTAAAATGCAAGGCACCCAATATATCTAGAATGGTGGTAGATTATCACTAAAGAGAGAGGTCTCAACTATGCTCATTCACAAAAATTTGATTACAAAGAGGCTGAAAAGGCCTTTTAACATAAATCATCAATGAGAAAACCATACATGTACAAAACCCTAACCCCAGAAGATGAATCACTAAAAATATTTGTGGGCACCAATGTAGTTAGTTGATATGTCAACTTTCCGATGTTGCAACATTTTCATATGATCTAAATTTGGGGTTCTCGACACCCCATCAAAAAGGTCTAGCCGAGGAATACATATTAAGTTCAACCTGACATTTTTCTTTGGCTACATGATAGGTGTTATCGCCCTAAGAAAATGTTGTTTCGGGTCTCAAAATGGCCCTTGAATTTTGGGACCTGAAAAACTGTAGAAAATTTTCCAATATGTGGAACCATTTTGAATTTGTGGAATAGAAGGGTGGCCACCAGTATCCTACTATAGCAACCCTCCCCCCTTAGGAATAAGTGGTCTTCATTGCATCAAGTTCCTCCATTAGAGGGGGAAACATTTGCTAAATCTAACTCCTGGTGAGACACTTTCCATGGTGAAAAAGTTGCCTTGCTTTGATGATCCAATAGAGTTGGATTTTTTGTTGGCGAGTTCCCTTCATTTTGGTTTCCATGATATGATCAAATTCTTCCTATTCAATGCAATCAAGCTTTAGTTATCTAGGGGCAAAGTTCTAGGTTGCATTCAAAATGTCTAGGAAAGGTAGAAAATATGGTTGAAGCAGTTCCACATTAAATATTGGGTGCAAGCCAAGAAAAGGGGGAAAACTTAATTCAAAATAACTCTCACCCATATCCTTGGTGATGGTGTAAGGTCCATATCAGGGATCTTATGATGGGGTCCTATGAGTCACTCTTTCAGCAAATGGAACCATACCTTATCTCCCACCTAAAACTTGTGTGGTGTTAGAACCGGAAGTCACCCTTCAGATTGCAGGAAAGGCAAGCCTAGTACCCATCAGTTTGTATGTCACAATGAATAAATTTAGGGGTGGTATAATGAACACAGACTCAGGATAATATCACTTTAACTCAGAAAACTGGGTTGGTATGAACAAATAGATGTGGTCTTGATCTAAATTCAGTCAGTAAGTTGCAGTAATGGTGAGTAGGAGGAAGAACTTGAAACTAAAATGCAAAGGTCTTCTATGAACATTAGGTCTTCGAGAAACCTAAGGAGGAAAAAGTCAGAAATAAATATCTTCTTGAATTCATAGCTTCAGGAAACTGAAAACACTATGACAACACTACAATCAAATATTCATTGCAACACAGCCACAATAATCCATGTGAATACTTCAATCATGAACATTTAGTTTCAGATTCATAATAATATGGAGGAATAAACCTGACTTAGATTAAATAAGAAGTCTCACATACAGATACATAACCACAAGCTATAGGCTTTACTAAAACTTTACAATCGAGAGATTTTCTCTACCATCGACCCTAATAAAATATCAAAATTGAGTATTTATACTCAAACAACTAGCTCCCTTCAGACACACACTCTGGTCATTGCATTCAAGGATTGGTGTCTGCAATCTTCTTCTGTCATATTTCACTTGAATCCTTCTATCATATGCAATATCAGATCGATATGGCTTCACAAGATAATCCATGACAGGGAACTTTCGGCTGACAGTCTACCCCCCATGGCCATATTTTTCATGCTTTCCATTTATGTGGTGAAACAAGGTTTCAACCACCTTATTCATTCTCATTAACTTATTTTATTTGGATCAAGATGATCCCTGACACCCATGAATGTTCCAGGTGAACTCACGACTCCTTTGAGCCAATTCTGGTGCCTCGAGGCCACGTAGATATTTCTTTGTGATTAAATCGGGTGACTCGATTCTTTTCGTAGATTCTTTCATTGCCCCATTCAACCACAGACCCTGAACTTATGCTTATCCCCTATGAAATTTTGGGATTTCATATTTCGGGAGTTTTCACTCCCCTTGATTTCAAATATCTCGATGCTCAATCCCACGAAATGACCCATCTAGATCGTTGGTCAGAATTTGTTTGAACTTGACGACCCTGTTCATTTCCTTGAACAGTATCGGTTGTCCATTACTCGACAAGTGCTTTCCTTTTCTTTATGGCCCATATTCCATATGACCATGGGCTACGACTGTGGGCCCAACTTTCGGGTGCATCGCGAGTTCACATTTCACGACTTCGCACTATGCTCCAGGATGAAAATTCTGAGTCGTGAAATCACGATCCCTTGGATCAGATGACATGCGTCTCAGAGAAATAGATGACCTATATTATGTCATCATTTCAGGACTCTGGGCCATTGACACTTCTCTCCTCAGCTTTCCCAAAAGAGTTTCTCTATGGTTCAGATCTGGTTCCACATGTCCTGCTGTAGTGGACGGCCTGGATTATTTCGCGACTTCGCGTTTCGCGAGTCCTAATGAATTTTCTCTTTCACCCTTTTGCCTCACGAAATTGCGACTATGTTGATCGTGCACCACATGTCCTTCCTGATATAAATGATTAATATGGCCTCGTGGTTTCGTAACTCTGCCTGATGCTATACTTCTTTCAAATCTATGATCTTGATCACCCAATGGATGTTGATCTGATTTTCTTGAAGGATCTCTGCCATTGAAAACCGATCTTTCCCGCTCTCTTGATTTGAATTTATATTAGACTGCTTCAAGTGTTGTGCTTGGCACTCATGACTGCGGCCTGTGTAGTTGACATGAATGATTGGCTGAGGGCTCAAGAAAACAAAGGATCAGCGACAGAGGAAAAAAGAGAAGCGATCAACCTTAGGGAAAACAAAAAGGCTATAGGCTGATATTTCCTAGGCAAGCTGATAAGGAAAACAGGCATGTCAAATAAGGAGGGAAAATAGAAGAAAACTACAACCCGAGAGGAAAACTTACGATTGGGTCTGCAAAAAGAAAAAAAAGGAAAAATTACAGACCTAGGTAGAAACCACAGACTCACAAGACCTTGACAAGTTTATGTGATAACATTTGTCTTTACAGTGAATGGCATACTCCCTGCGAGCTGTCAAGAACCCGTAGATCCATTGTCTTGCTTTGGGTTATGGAGTGTCCTATCAAAACAAAATAAAAAAAAAACCAAAATGGTATTTACAATGGTGGGATACCGATTGTGGATTTAAAAAAAAACCATTTTAAGGAAGTGCCCATTTACATGGCCACCAAAAACTTCGTCATCCTCCAGATTCTGCAACCTGTAAGTATTATTTTGCGGTACCTCAAAAATCTTGAAGGGATCAATCTAAAGGGCTTCAAATTTTCCATGCTTTCCCTTGTCCCATTTGGGCGCATCCCATTTGAGCACCAGATATCCTAGCTGGAAATCCTCCTTTCTTACTTTCATTTCAAAATCCTCCTTGATCCTTCAGTGATGGTCATGTGATTTGTCCATCATATTCTCTCTAGTATGTTGCACTTCTACCAACTGATGTATCCTTTTGATCATGCCATCAGGTTCTCCTTGGCAGTCCTAAAATAATTTCGCCACGGGCAGGGCAAACTGAGAAGGGAAAATGGACTATGTTCCATATACAAGCTGGAAAGGACAGAGACCAAGAGATCTCTTTGTTGTCACTCTATCAGCCCAAAGAGAAAATTTGAGCTTTGAATCCTATGCTTTCTTGTTGTCCTCTAACAATATTTTGATGATATTGATCAGGATTTTGTTAGAGGACTTTGCCAATCCATTTCCTTGGGGGTAATAGGGGTTAGAGTGGATCAATGCGATTCTGAACTACTGACAAAATTTAACCAGTGGTTCAGCCTTGAAGGATGCCACATTATCAATGATTATTCTATTTGGGCAACCAAACCTTGCTATGATGTCTTCAAGGAAACCAATGACTACTTTGTGAGAAGCACTCCTTGTAGGGATAGATTCTATCCATTTAGTTAAGTAATATGTTGCAGTTAAGATCCATCTGTGTTGACCACTTGAAGTAGGATGAATTTCCCCAATGAATTCAATACCCCATTGCTAGAAAGGTCCTAAAGCCACTACAGGATTCAATGGTAGAGACTTGAGTTGTTGTTTTCTAGAGAATTTTTGACATTTGATGCAAACCCTGATCTTTTCAGAGACAACAGTGAATAGAGTAGACCAATATTTTTAACAAACAATAGTGAATAGAGTATCAATGATGAATTTGGACACTTTGAAGAATGTTGCAGACTCATTAACAAAATCTGTGAGCACTGAGAAGTTCTCTTGGTGTAGAGGATCCATGGGCATTATTGCCCTGGATTTTTGACTATGTAACCCTGTAACCCCCTGTATGCAAAGAAAAAAACAAGTGGGAGGATGTTGGGTATGTGTTATATTCTTTTCATGAGTAGTAGTGTCACCTTTCTTCCTCGGGAAACATGATACCTACCTTGAGAAATGTGTCATGTATTTAGGTGGTTTTTTCGGCACATGGTTTTTGCCGATGGTTTTCTATTTCTGGTTAAGGAATTAGGGTTTTGGACTAATCCAGGTCATTGGGTTAGGTTTTTGGATGCCATTGGATCCTATATGTATATTGTATTGTAAATGATGTAACACAATGACTGAATATAATATATGTTGGTTTTCCCAGTTTGGGTTTCCAGGGGAAAAATCTCTATGTAATGTTTGTATTTTCCATTGTATCTTTTCTATTATTTTCTGAATATCTGCTTACAATAGACATTGTACAAGGTTAGAATTTACATTTGGTATCAGATATTTATTGGCTTCAGGGGGACGCCTTTGTGGTCAAGGGTTTGGATCAAGACTGTGATAAGACTTGTTACAGTGGGAGATTTGTGGTATTGTTTTTCAAGTGAAAAGAAATGGCAAGCAATTCAAAGATGGAGATCGAGAAGTTTAATGGGAAAAGATTTGAGTTGTGTAAGCTCAAGATGGAAGATCTTTTGGTGGATAGAGATCAGTGGATCATGGTAGATCCAGGTACTGTACCTACAGGAACTTCTGTAGATGACTGGAAAAAGATGGATTGGAAGGAAAAGAGCACAATCCAACTGTGTCTCTCTGATTCAGTATTACTGAATGTGTCAGAGGAAGCTACAACCAAGGATTTATGGGAAAAGTTGGGGAAGTTGTATCAGTCTAAGTCCCTAGTAAATAGACTATTCCTGAGAAAGAAGCTGTATAACTTGAGGATGAGAGATGGAGACTTGGTGGAAGAGCATTTGAACGCCTTCAATACTGTGGTAAGTCAGTTAGTATTTGTTGAGATTAAAATTTCAGATGAAGATAAATGTATCAGTTTGTTGTGTTCTTTACCAGACTCATGGGATAGTTTGGTTGTGGCCATAGGTAGTAATACAACTTCTTTGAAGTTTGAAGAAGTGGTGTCATCCTTGTTGTCGGAGGAGATGAGATGAAATAATATGGAAGAACATAGCACAACCGCATTATTTGCAAGAGGACATTCCCAGGAAAGAAATAGATCTAATTTCTCAAGTGGGAGATCTAAGTCTAAGGGTAGATCTAAATCTCCTGGAAAGTTTGTAAGGGTATGTTGG
>JZKD02S1896146.1:739543-762999 GCA_000966675.3 Picea glauca | reverse complement strand
GAGACATGATTGAAGAAAATAAAGTATCACTGATGAAGGTGGACACTTTGAAGAATGTTGCAGACTCATTAACAAAATCTATGAGCACTGAGAAGTTCTCTTGGTGTAGAGGATCTGTGAGCATTGTTGCCCTAGATTTTTGACTATCTAACCCTGTAACCCCCTGTATGCAAATAAAACAACAAGTGGGAGAATGTTGGGTATGTGTTATATTCTTTGCACGAGTAGTAGTTTCACCTATCTCGGGAAACATGTCATGTATTTAGGTGGTTTTATCGGCACATGGTTTTTGCCGATGGTTTTTTATTTCCGGTTAAGGAATTAGGGTTTTGGACTAATCCAGGTCATTGGGTTAGGTTTTTGGATGTCCCTGGCTCCTATATGTATATTGTATTGTAAACAATGTAACACAGTGAATGAATATAATATATGTTGGTTTTCCTGGTTTGGGTTTCCAGGGGAAAAATCTCTATGTAATGTTTGTATTTTCCATTGTATATTTTCTATTCTTTTATGAATATCTGTTTATAGTAGACATTGTACAAGGTTATAATTTACATAGTACCCAACCCTGAGAATTTTGTAGGCTGTGGTTTTCTAGAAATGATGTCCCCCACATAGGCTGTCATGGAAATCAATATAATTTTTTGAGTTTCCTGTGGGTCTAAACATCTCAGAAGCACTCCTAGAGGGTCCTTCCAATACATAACTATTCAATGAGGCAATATCTTATTTCTTTGAGATTTAAATATCTTTCCTTTCTCCTTCCCATACCATCAGGAGGCCTTAACTCTTGCAGAAAAATATAATATGTTTGTACTAGGTGCATTCTGCCATTTGAGGGTTGTCCTGAGGATTTTTGTGAGATGCTTTAGCTTGTTGGTTCCCTGAACAAGTGTTGCTAAAGTTAACCCCCAGATATTTACAATTATATTTAGCCAACAACCTGGCTAAACCTTGGCCTTTGACTAGTTTGGTGGGTTTTATTTCTAGGTCAAATTCAAGGATTTTGGAAATCCACTTGCTCCTTCTCCCATCTATGTCAGGCTGAATGAGAATGTCCTTCACTGAAGCTAAAGGAACATATGCGATGATCTTTGAATGAAACACATAGACTCTGAAATATTTGAGATATTTCACCAAGGCAAAAGCCTACTTCTCCATGATGTCATATATGATCTATGCATCCCTTAATGCTCTGCTGAAAAAGGAAATAGGTTGCTCAAGCCGTGCATCGTTCTTTTGTAGTAAAACAATGGCCATTGTGTCAAATGAAGAAAAAGAAAAAATCAGAAAATCCTTGAAATAATTAGGACTGATTAGCACAGGTGCCTCAGTCAATGCCTTCTTGATTTGGTTGAAGGATTCTCTGGGCTCAGCGGTCCATTTTACTTCATTCTCCTTCATGAGCATGGTTGTGATATGCTTCACCAATTTGGAAAAATCGAAAACAAACCTTTTGAGAAAATTAACTTTCCCCAAAAAAGATTGGACCTCTTTCCTGGATCTCGGGAGTGACAAGGTTTGGATTGATTCCACCCTGCTAGGATCAATTCTTACTCCCTCAACATATACTATATGCCCAAGTAATTTTCCCTCCTTCATGGAAAACAATGATTTCTGAGAATTTAAGGAGAGACCAAACCTTTTGCATTTCAAGAAGACTTTTCTTAGATGAAAGCAATGCTCTTTATCAGATCTGGAGAAGACTATTATGTCATCCATATAGGTGACCACAAATTTATCCTTTTCTCCAATGAAGGTGATGTCCATGGCTCATTGGAAGGTTGCTCCTGCGTTCATCAATCGAAAGGGCATTTTGGCATACATGAATGTGCCCCAAGGAGTGGTGAAGTTTGTCTTTTCTTTGTCCTCAAGAAGGACGAAGATATGATTGTAGCCAGATAATCCATCAATCATGGAAATCGTTGATGCACCTGTTACCCTCTGCAATATGTTTTCCATCTTTGGTAAAGGGTAACTGTCCTTCTTAGATCTTTTGTTCAGGTTCCTAAAATCAACACAGAGTCTCATTTCTCCACTCTTATTTCTTACTGGGACCAGATTGGCCACCCATTCATAATATCTCAAAGGGACAATGATTTGGGCATCCAACAACTTCTTTACCTCTCTTTCCATGATAGGAGGCAGCATAGGATTTATTTTCCTTAATTTATGTGTAAACAGTTTGGCCTCCTCCTTCAATGGGATCTTGTGCTTAATAACGTTTGTGTCATACATTCTAAGGTATTCATAGGTCCAGGTGAACACATCACATAATTATTTTAATAACTCAGCATACTTGGCCCTATTCTCCCCTGACAGGATGCTTGAAAGCTTGACAAACTTCGGATCCTGGTCTGTGCCAATATTGCATTCAGCCACATCAGCATCACCATTTGAAACTTTACTCTTTACTGCCATGTCATTTCTGTCAAAAATTATTTCCAAAGGGACTAGTCCCTTTGGGATGTGATTCTTAAGCAACTGACCAATATGATGATTATCAATTTTATCCATAAAAACATCATCACGAGGATCTGTTTTAGAATCGGGATCTTGATCGATGTGCAATGTAGAAAACTAATCAACGGTCTCCATGAATATTTTGATTTCAATATCGTCCTCAAACACTTTCCAATGCTTGACATTGTCTGGTATAGAGGGTATATATTTCATCTCTACATCATATCTGAGTTTGGGTGGCAAAGGGACTCTGAAGTTTCTTGCTAAAAAAGCCAGAGAACCAGTCATGACATTTTCTTCTTTGGGAACAAATGAAAGGTTGAAAGCCAAGAAAAAGCTATCAACCAGATCCCACACCTCATTTTTGTAAATTCTGATCCAGGGGTGTTTGGCCTGATAATCATTTATGATCTACTGGACAATCAAATCAACATCCCCGAACACTATCTCTTCAATTACCATATCCTTTTCAGCCCTCAAACTAAAAACAAGAGCTTCATATTCTGCCACATTATTGGTAGCTTCAAATTCTAGTTTATATAACAGGGATATGATTTACTGAGCAGGAGAAACAAGGACCACTCTAGCACCAACACCTTCTCTAAAAGAAGCTCCATCAAAGAACATTTTCCAAACAGAGGTAATCAGAGGAGGATCTCCACAGAGAGTGAGGGGTTGCTTTCTAATTTCAAGAGGGGGCTTAGGGGCATCGGTGAGCTGCAACAAGATGGATCCTAAATCAGTATGAAGGGAAAATATAGGATAATTGGTGGGGTTTGCTTCATGATTGATTATGTAGGCCAACTGAGCTTCTCTATACAATATTCTATGCTCCCCTTCGAACACTGGAATGGTATCATACGTGAGGTCCATCTGCAATGTTCCTCCTATTATTTTGATCCAAGATCTTGACAACAACATGCCGAACTTAGGAGGAACGTCGACCACCATAATATCCATGACCACACTTTTCATGGGAAGATAAAACAAGGTCACGACCAGATCTTTGATGACCCCAAGACACCGCATCCTCCACGAGTCAAAAGAATACAAATCATGATAGGATTTTGTGATTTATAATCCAAGTTCTTCCATGACATTTTTGGGAATGAGATTATGTGATGCCCCTGAGTCCATCAGAAAATTATGCAACACCTTATCATGTATGTCCAATGATGTTTATAAGGGGGGAGATGAGTCATCTCTATCTTCTACCATAGGACCTAATATCATTGTTGGCTTTTCGTCTTGGAGGTTTAGTGAGTCTGTGGAATGAGGAGATGGTTTAGACTGCAACAACTTAGAGAGGGACTTTTTGAAATCTTGATGATTGACTAGCTTTGAGAGGGGTATGGGGATTCATATTTTTTGAATTTCGTGGTCAAAGCTAAAGGAGGAAGGGGGCTTCAGAATTCCTCTCACCTCTGGAACAAGATCTTTGGCTAATGGTGGGGGATTCTGAACTTTATTTTCTTTGTTGTTGTTTAATGTGTCTTTAGCATGATTCTCTACTCTGGAAGGTTGATCAGGGATGTCATAATTCCCTTCTTTATTCTTGGATCTGAGGTTGTATTTATTGGGGATACTATTGGTCTTCTCCCCTTTATTCAACTCATTTATTTGACAAATCCATGAGGGACTCTTTGTAGGCAGATTGAGTCAAATGGGGAAATGGGGAGGTGTCTCTGAGACAATGGATTTTAAGATCAAGCTCTTCTTCCTCCCTTTCCTCATCATCAACCAGGTTATTTTCAATGGGGGTTTGAAATGATCTTTCCTATCCTTATCCCTTTGTTCCCTTGGCATAATATGAGGAGCATTTTTATTTGGCCTCCTGAAGTTGCCTCTGTTATCAACATTTTGAGGATTTTTGTATATCGGCTTCCCCTCTACTTCCAATCTTTCCATTATAGTTGAGAGTGACTTTAGTAACTTGGTAACTTCATCTATTTGAGGGGGGGAAATAGAGGAACTGGAGGTGGAGGGTTCATATCTCTTCCTTGGTATGTCTCTATTAGCCTTATTCCTGAGTCGGTTAGCGGCCAACACATTAGATTCCACTTCCAGGGATTCATATTGCATGTGATCCAAGGAAGTAGCTCTTCTCTCTCTTAACAAGAGGCAGAATTGAGGGTCAAAAGAACTTGCATAAGTGATTTTGGCAGAGGCTTTCGTAGGCTTTATCTCAACAGGGATTTTATTGTACATTTTATTGAATCTTTTGGAGAAGTTAGAGACAGATTCTCCCTCTTTTCTCTTTAATGACCCGAACTCTATGAAATAATACATACAATCTTTTTTATCCCCCCACTGCCCTAGGAAGACATCATCTAAGTCCTCAATCCCATCAATAGATCCATGGATCAATCCCCTAAACCATTTTCTAACCTCTCCATCAAGGCTCTAGACAAAGACTCTCATCTAAACATCCTCGTTTTCAATATTCAAGTTGTCTGCATAGCTATAGAAGGCAACAAGGTACTCTTCAGCATTTATGTCTTCCTCTCTAGTGAATTTGGGCATATACTTTAGGTAATATCCAGCAGGGAGAGCATTCATGGGTTTAGGTAAGACTAGAGGGGCATATCTAGTAGGCACTATGGCATCCATTATGTTTCTAGGGGGATTGGCACTTGCCATAGGGATAATAGGTGGAGGAGAACTAGGAGGGGAAGGGGTTTAAGCAGGGGAGACTAGAACTGAGCTTCTAGGTGGAAAGGGAAACAACAAAGGAGGAGGGGAGAAGAGGCTTCTCTTTCTTCCAAATCAGTAACTCTAACAGGAGGAGGGGTGGTAAATCCCAGAGTGGGAAAATATTCTGAGGTCGTGGGTCTAAACCACGGTACTACTTGAGGGGAAATGGGAGTGACAAAGATTTCTCCTTCCAATCCAAGACTAGGAGGGATGAAATCAATAGGAACACTCCCGAACTTTAAACTTTGGGAAACTCCAATAGATGAAATAATAGGATAATGGGAAGCATATATCAGAGTTTCTACAGGAGGATAGTGAAAATCATTAGGAATACCTAGTTCAACAGTAGAATTACCTTCTCGAGGGGCCTTTTCATTTCTAACAATTTTCTCTGGGTCAGCCTCAGGGGTTTCTAAAGGCAGTTGTGGAGTAGACCTCATGTTTCTGCCTCTAGAAGCCATGACTAAAAATGTGGATTCGCCAGTGGATTCACATCAATGGAGTCACCAAGTGCATAGTCACAATCTTTGATGTACCAAGTTCTGATGCAACTTCAAAACCAGTGAGCTTTGTCGATCAATCCCAAGGAAAATATTCAATTTCGTCCCCGACAACGTTGTCGGAAATGTTAGCACCGAAAGTCTCCCTTAAGATTGCAGGAAAGGCAAGCCCAGTACCCATCAGTTTGTATGTCACAATGAATAAATTTAGGGGTATTCTAATGGACGCAGACTTAGGATAATATCTCTTTAAATCAGAAAACTAGGTTGGTATGAACAGATAGATGAGGTCTTGATCTAACTTCAATTAGTAAGTCATAGTAAGGGTGAGTAGGAGGAAGAACTTGAGAAGAAAAGGAAAAGGTATTCTATGAAAATTAGGTCTTCGAGCAGCCTAAGGAGGAAAAACTCAGAAAATAAGATCTTCTTGAATTCATAGCTTCAGGAAACTGAAAATACTATGACAACACTGCAATCAAACACCCATTGCAACACAATCACAATAATCCATGTGAATCCTTAAATCATGAACATTCAGTTTCATACGCATAATAAGATGGAGGAAGAAAGTTGACTTAGATTAAACAAGAAGTCTCACATACAGATACATAACTAGAAGCCAACAACTTTACTAAAACTTTACAATTGGGAGCTTTGCTCTACCATGTACCCTAACAAAATATCAAAACTGAGTATTTATACTCAAACAACTAGCTCCCTTCAGAAGCACACTCTGGTCATTACATTCAAGGCTTGGCATCTGCAATATTCTTTTGTCAGATTGCACTTGCATCCTTCTGTCATACACAATATCAGATCGATATGGCTTTGTAAGAAAATCCATGACAGGGAACATCCGGCTGACAGTCTTCCCTCCACGACCAGATTTTCCATGCTTTCCATTTATGTAGTGAAACAAGGTTTCAACCACCTTATTCACTCTCATTAACTACTTTTATTGGGATCAGGATGAGGCCTAATACCCATGAATGTTCTAGGCGAAATCACGACTCCTTCAAGCCAATTCTGGTGCCTCGAGGCTACGTAGATCTTTCTCTATGATTAACTCAGGCACCTCGATCCTTTGCGCAGCTCCTTTCATTGCTACACACAACCACAAGCCTTGACCTTACACTTATCCCCTATGAAATTTATGGATTTCATATTTTGGGAGTTTTCACTCCCCTTGATTTCAAATATCCCGATGCTCGATCCCTCAAAATGAACCATCTAGATTGGTGGTCAAAATTTCTTTGAAATTTACGGCCCCGATCATTTCCTTGAACAGTATCAACCGTTGATTTCTCGACAGGCACTTTCCATTTCTTTATGTCCCTATTTCCATATGACTGTGGGATGCGACTGTGGGCCCAACTTTCAGGTGCATCGCAATTTCATGTTTCGTGAATTCGCACTATACTCCAAGATGAAAATTTCAAGTCATGAAATCGTGATCCCTTGGATTGGATGACATGTGTCTTAGAATAACAGACAACCCAAATTATGTCCGCATTTCAGGACATCGGGCCATCGACACTTCTCTCCTCATCTTTCCTGAAATACTTTCTCTGCGGTTCAGATTTGGCGCCACGCGTCCTGCTGGAGTGGACGGCCTAGATTATTTCGCAACTTCATGTTTCATGAATCCTCATGAATCTACTCTTTCACCCTTCTATCTCACGAAATCATGACTATGTTGATCGTGCACCACGTGTCCTTCCTTAGATGAACGATTAATATGGCCTCACAGTTTCACAACTCTTCCTGATGCTATACTTCATGAAAATCTATGATCTCGATCACCCGATGGCCATCAATCTTATCTACTTGAAGGATCTCTATCGTTGAAAACTGATCTTGCCCACTCACTCGATTTGAATTTATATTAGACTTTTTCAAGTGTTGTGCTTGGCACTCACGACTGCGACCTGTGTATTTGACATGAATGATTGGTTGAGGGCTCAAAAACAAAGGATCAGCGACAGAGGAAAAAAGAGAAGCAATCGACCTTAGGGAAAATAAAAAGGCTAAGGGCCAATATTTCCCAGGCAAGATAATAAGGAAAATAGGCATGTCAAATGGGTGATGGAAAATAGAATAAAACTACAAGCCAAGAGGAAAACTTACAATCGGGTCTGCAAAAAGAAAAAACAGGCAAAATTACAAACCTAGGTAGAAACCACAGACTCAAAAGACCTTGACAAGTTTATGTGATAGCATGTGGTACCCGATGTTGATCATGGTGATTCTTGTACTTGGTGTTGGTGTTTTTTAAAATATCATGAACTTGTTGTTGGATGTGCTAGATTCATTCAAAAAAAATTGCTACTTGATCAACCTAAAAAGGGATGTGGCCAATAGATTTGTGGAGATATCTGTTGTAGCTATGTTGAACATAAGGAATGATATCATCCCATGTTCATGGATGTTATTAATTGTACATCCTCATGATATGGAAAATTATCCTGTTGATTACCTTTGTTTTTCAATCATTATGTGGGTGGAAGGAAGTTGATTTGTTTAGCTTGGTGTCCATCATCAACCATAGGCTGGACCAAAAGGTACTCAGGAACCTACTATATCAATTTGAAACAATGATCTTTGCGAGCCCAAAATGAACCCAAACACATTCAAAAAATATCTTTGCAGTGGCCTCAACTGTGATGCTCTTCTTGCAGGGTGTCTAAACTACCATATTAGAGAATCGATCAATGACCATGAAGATATAGTCATTCCCATTCCTAGTTGAAGGTAGACCAAACATTTAATCCATGGATATGGACTCCCAAGGCCTATCCAAAGTAGGAATAGGGGTGTATAGCCCATGTTTCTTGATTGTAGGTTTGGAAATAGAATAGGTAATGTAGGATCTAATGTACTTGTAGATATTGTTGGAAGATTGGTTGTTGTCATTGATGTCAACCCTAGTCATGGGTCTTGGACTGCAATATTGATGAAGGTATTTGGACATGAAGGAAAATGAACATGCAGATACGAAACCCATCGATGGATAGTATACATCATGTTGTTTCCAGTGGCATGTGGCACATCACGTGGATCCTCATGGTTGAGGAGAAATGAATTTTTGAAGATGACAAAGTTAATTGAAGAAGGAAGTACATGTAAGCCCTGAAGATAATTAAAGAAAATAATTACAAAATACGAATGTGTCAGGTCGGTCCTAATGTTAAAAGTAAGTGACTTAAATGTTATAAATAAATATCATTATACATTCATTTTATATACAAGTCGAATTTCAAAGGAAATTAGAAGTAAAGAAGGCCGGACTTCAAGGGAGGATGAAGTCTTTTGGTGATGTGTTCTAAGGTATATTATTTTCCAGGTCATCTTACCATTTTCTCTATAAAATTTTTTATAGAATGATTCAGATGGTAAAATTGCTATGGTATTGAGAAGACATATCAAGGTACCTATGGTAGAATTTTAATCTCTTGATTTGCTATAATTATGGATATACACTCTGTGGAAGATAGGGTGTTTGACTAGTCCTGAAGCTAGTCAATAAACAAGTGTTCCATGTAAACCAGTAATAACTTCTTCATAGAGAATCCAAATGAAGTGGGATAAATTGAATTGTACAAAGTATGGACTTTATTTTCTTGTGTGAGATTTTCAGAATCATATGTTAAATATTGAGCACGGGGCATTCTGTACAAGTTCGTTCTCTTGAATAAACCATAATTGAACAAGCTCTACCATTCTCTCTATAACTTATTTTTGGGGAGGATTAAAGGAGTGAAACTTGGAAAAATTTCAAAGAATGCATTGAGTAATATTATATACAAGATAAGATTATTCCAAGAATTGAAGAATTGCAGAAATTGAAGAAGTCTCAGGAAGCATTATCAGGTTCTATGTGATGGTTGGTTGATGGTGATGATTTAATGTAAAGTTTTATTATCTCTCATATATTCTTGGGTGGAAGGAAGGGACAAGGATGGAGAGTTAAACACTCTCTTGATATTGTAGGATTATATCATCCTCTTGTAGGTTTATCCCTCCCTTTACATTTTGAAGCTGTAGCTACCTTTGGAAGTCATTACCTCCCTTGACTAATAACTATTTATTATTTCTCATATATTGTGCATGGTGTATTGTGGTGTATTGGTGTAACTCTTATACTATTGTTCATTTCTCATTGGATATAGTTGAATGGTTTAAGTATAAGTTGAAAAATGTTTTAAATTGTACTTGACACTGATTCACCCCCCTCTGAGTATCGACAATTGGAATTAGAGTGGGTTACCTTCAGTACAGTTTAACCACTGGAAGGAAGATCCTAACAAGAAATGGAAGAAAAAATTCCAAATGGGATTCCACCATTTGATGGAAGAAATTTTGAATATTGGGGTAATAGAATGGAAACTTACTTGAAAGATCTTGGGGAAGATGTTTGGTTCTCAGTTGCTTCAGGATACAATGCTTTGAAGAAACCAAAGACTGTATCTCAGAAGGAAGAAAAAAGGAACAATAAATTGGCAATAGATACCATCCTGGATGGATTGGCATATTCAGTGAAATCCAAGGTGGGATCACATGCATCATCAAAAGAGCTTTGGGACAAGCTACAAGACCTTTATGTAAGGGAATAAGAAGAAGACGAAGAAGAAGAAGAAGTTGAAGCAAATTACAACATCTCAGATTTCAAAGAAGCAAATAGAGGTCAGTTCTTTTTCTTTAATTGTGAAGGAGTGGGACATGTTGAATTTGAATGTCCTCATCCAAGGATTGAAAGAGATGACATTGAAGAAGAAAATTTCAATGAAGAAGAAGAAAATCATGAAGAAAAAATTATTCAACAAAAAGATGAGAATCTTAAAAAATTGAAGCATGTTGAGATTGAAAATAGCAAGCTCAATGATACGCATAGAAAACTAAGAAGTGAATTGGGTAGTTGTGAAAATACAATTGTAAGCTTGAAGAAACAATTAGAAGACTTTGAGAAACTAAGAGAATAAAACATTTCCTTGAAAACACTACTCGAAGAAGAAAGAAGAATAGGACAAGTAAGGAATGTCCAAATGATGAAGAAAGAAGAAGATTGTGAGAAACTTGAACAAGAAGTTGTCTCATTGAGGAAGATCTTAGGAAAATCTCAAGTGCCAAAAGAATTAACACATCTTGGATGGATGGGTGAAACTTCATACAAAGAATATGCAAATACCAACAAGAAGGTTGAAGAAAGAGCTACACAGACAATTGATAAGAAGTGGACCAGGATACCAGAAAGAAGGAATGATTACAAAAGAGATGAATATCCAAGAAGACCTCCTACCTTCAGGAATCAAAGAAGCTTCATTCAGTATGAAGGAAACTACAAAATACTAGATCATGAACCCATATGGACTACATCACAAAGAAGGCCACTTACTCTAAGGTATCAAAATTGCTTTCTTGGTCATTGTTATACTTGCAAAATATTTTGACATAAGGAAATTAATTGCAGAATCAATGAAAGGTACAAATGCGCAAGAAACATGAATGGTGTAAATAGAAGATATGGAAATAATCATGGATTTGTCAACAAAATTTATAATTCATTTTCCCCATTGATGGACAAAAATATTGTATGCTACAAATGTAATTATCTTGGTCACAAAGCACGAGATTTAAGATATATGAATGAATATGTCTCTATGCCAACCACAATATGGAGAAGGAAAGAGATTCCAAACAATGAAGATTTTCGAATAGAATTAACCACTAAAGAATGTAAAGAAGAAGATGAATGGTACATAGACAATGGATGTTCTTCACACATGACCGAGGATCAAAACAAATTCATCATCTTGAAGAGAAAGGGTGGAAATGTTGCATTTGGAGATGACTCATCTGCCAAAATACTTGGAGAAGGTGTAGTAGAACTTCGAAGAAAAAATGTAAAAGAAACGAATGTCCTACTGGTTGAAGAGTTGAAGCATAATCTACTCAGTGTTAGTAAAATGTGTGATCAAGGATACACTCTTACGTTTGACTCCCGAACATAGATGATTTTTGGGGATAAATTTTTCTCATGGGCTAATTTTCCATGGTTTTTCCAAAAAGGAGATTTGCTATTTTAAAAATTATTCGCTCAAATTCTATAACATAAAATTATTTTAACTTAAAAATCGACAAAAATTTATAAAAACTATATAAAATCCTTAGAAATTTGAATATGTTTACAAAACTATCGCCAAACATTTATAGTTGGCATATGGAGGATTAGTAAGATTTGCCAAGGTTTCTATATTTTAAAATAAATTTCCATCCTTAAAATCATCCCTACTCCCGAAAATGTGAAATCGAAGAAAATAACTCAGGAAGACTGGTTGCAACTGAAACAAGAAGAGAGAACAACATATACAACCTAGAAATGAATAAGAGAGAGAAGACAAAAGCCACACAAAATGATTCCAAGGAAGAAAAAGTCCCGAAGACCAAAAATAATAATGAAGTATTATTGAGTGCCACATGTTCAGGGGGAGAAACCCCAAAGAAGAAGGTTACCTTTTGCCATTAAACTCAGGGGGAGAAGCCCTACCCTTTTCCATTGATGTCAAAGGGGGAGAGAAATTGGGATCATGATGATAGGGGGATCATGAGTGTTTCCATCAATGACAAAGGGGGAGATTGTTGGAATATTGGTTGTTGTCATTGATGTCAACCCTAGTCATGAGTTTTGGACCACAAGATTGATGAATGTATTTGGACATGAGGGAAAATGCACATGCATATACAACACCCATGGATGGATAGTATAAATCATGTTGTTTCCAGTGGTATGTGACATGTCATGTGGATCCTCATGGTTGAGGATAAATGATTTTTTGAATATGACAAAGTGAATTGAAGAAGGAAGTACATGTAGGCCCTGAAGATAATTAAAGAAAATAATTACAAAATAAGAGATTGTCAAATCGGGCCTAATATTAAAAGGAAGTGACATAAATGGTATAAATAAATATCATTATACATTCATTTTATACACAAGTTGAATTTTAGAGGAAATCAGAAGTAAAGAAGGTCGGATTTCAAGAGAGGATGAAGTCTTTTGGTGATGTGTTCTAAGGTATGTTATTTTCAGGTCATCTTACCATTTTCGCTATAACTTGTTTTATAGAATGATTAAAATGGTGAAATTGATATGGTATTTAGAATACATATCAAGGTACATGTGGTAAAAGTTTCATCTCTTGATTCTCTATAATTATAGAGATACACTCTATGGAAGATAGGGTTTTTGACTAGTCCTGAAGGTAGTCAATAAACAAATGTTTCGGGTAAAACAGTCATAACTTCTTCATAGAGAATCCAAATGAAGTGGGACAAATTGCATTGGACATAGTATGGAATTTAGTTTCTTGTGTGTGATTTTCATAATCGTATGTTAAATATTGAGTGCGGGGCATTCTGTAGAAGTTCGGTCTCCTGAATAAACCAGAATTGAACAAGGTCTACCATTCTCTCTATAACTTCTTTTTGGGGAGGATTCAAGGAGTGAAACTTGGAGAAGTTTCAAATAATTCATTGAGTAATATTATATATAGGATTAGAGTATTCTGATAATTGAAGAATTACAAAAATTGAAGAAGTCTCAGGAAGCATTATTAGGTTCTATGTGATGGTTGGTTGATGGTGATGATTTAATGTAAAGTTTTATTATCTCTCATATATTCTTGGGTGGAAGGAAGGGGAAAGAATGGAGGCTTAAACACTCTCTTGATATTGTAGGATTGTATCCTCCTCTTGGAGGTTTATTCCTCCCTTTACAGTTTGAAGTTGTAGCTACCTTTGGAAGTCATTACTTCCCTTGAACAATAACTATTGATTATTTCTCATATATTGTGCATGGTGTATTGTGGTGTATTGGTGTAACTCTTATACCATTGTTCATTTATCATTGGATATAGTTGAATGGTTTAAGTATAAGTTGAAAAAGATTTTAAATTGTACTTGACATTGATTCACCCCCCTGTTAGTATCAACAAACATCTTATCGAAGCGTCCACATATAAAAATTCTTTTGCATTACTGCCAGTATTTTTTCCACACCAAAGTGTCCTACTTCCTGACTATAATGACATTCCAAAATAAGCTTCTCATGCTCGCTTGAAGGAAAACAAATATGTCTTAGATGGAATACAATTCCATATTGGAGATGAAAATTTGGAAAAAAATTTGTTGTGCTCAATGTCTGATAGGTAGCATCAAAGTTAGAGTCATTATTGTAGAATTGTGGCCAGTCAAACTTCTCATGACCATAAGAGTTAAGAACTGTGGTTAGCACCACAAACAAGGGTCAAATGAGGAATTTTGTGACATGGTTGATTTTTTCCTTCTTGTACTTGATGTTCAATTGGAATTGTTGCAGGTACATGGAACACTTCTAATGACAGACATTATGTAACTTTCCCTATGTCTACATGAATTACAAAGGCCTGTGATCAATGTGGATGATATTTTCCTTCCCTAGAATGTAATTCTTCCACTATCGACATGTATGCACAATGGAGTACATATATTTATCATAGATGGGGTATATGTGAACAATATTAGATAATATTTCACTATGATAAGCAATGATTCCCATGTTGAGTGAGTACAACAGCGATAAAATAATTTGGATAATTAGTCTCAATCTAAAATGGATTTTGCAGGGATGGAAATATAAGGACTGATGATGAGTAGAGGTGGAATTTCAAATCCTTGAATGCTTTCTATTGGGATGTGACCCAAACAAAATTGGCCTTCATTTTACCCTTCGTCACTTGTCTTAGGGCCCATGCAATCTGAGAGAACCTTAACATAAACCTACAATAGAAGTTGGTGAGGCCCAAAAAGCTGTGGAGCTCATTTAGTGTCTTTGAGGCCAACCAATTGCGGATGACTTGGATCTTTGTTGGATCCAAATGTACAACCCAATCATCCAAGATGTATCCCAAATATTGGATTCTCTACATGTTTAATGAACACTTCTCCAAACTGGCATATACCTTTTGTTGTCACAGGGTTCCTAAGACTTGTTGGATGTTCTTCAAATGTTCCTCCCAAGTTTTTATAAATATGAGGATGTCATCCAAATCACTAAGGAGTTTGTGAATGGCCGCAATATATCATCCATCATCCGCATGAATGTGGATGGGGCATTAGTTAATAAAAAAGGCATGACCAACCACTTGAAGGGACCTTCTTTAGACTTGAAGGATATATTCCATACATCAGTATGCTCAATCAACACCTAGTGGTAGCCTAACCTCATATCAATATTACTAACAAATTTGGCTCCCTTGAGTTGCTCAAGAAGATCATCAATTCAGGGGATTGGGTATTGGTTCTTGACTGTGATATTTTTTAGGTCTTTGTAATCAATACAAAGTCACCATATCCTATCCTTCTTTTGTACAAGAAAAATTGGGCTCTTGCAAGGTAAGGATCTTGGTGTGATTTGTCCCTTCAGAATTAGCTTTTAGATATGGCATTTGATTTCTTCATTCTCCATCACAGAACACCTGTATATAGGGTCATTAGGTAGAGGAGAATCAGGTGTCAAATCAATTTATTTCTTTACCTAACAATGAAAATGCACCCCAATAGGAGAGGAACATATGTCTTTGTGATATTCTACTATCTTGTCCACCTACTGCTACTATGTAGAGAGATATCGTGCAAAGGTTTTGGTAGTTTCAACGACCTTTTGTTTGCTTTTCGAATGAACCATAAAGAGGACAAATCTCTTGGTCTTAGAGACCACCTTTTTCACTACTACATGGAGATCAAAGATTCCACGTTAGTTGGGACTACCTCTAGTACCCTATAGAGTTGAAATGCCAAAGTAATAATGAAATTATGGGGCTCAGATTCATAAACAACATGACACTTCCACATATATGGTTGTGTAACAACCCTGGTTAAATAGATATACAGGGATTATTAAGTAAAATTAATTAGATAATTAATTGTCCTAATATGGTTTTAGTTAAACAATGATTAGTATTAATAATATTATTTATTTATTTATTTATTTATTAATTGTTTATAACTTTTGATTGATTGATTAATTAATTAATTGATTACATAACACATTCAATGATTTGGGTAATAAATTAAGAGGCTTAATAACTTTAATTTAATCCTTATGAAACTTTACATATGACAGGTCAAGGATAAGATAATAAAGGAGGGGATAAGGTAATAAAGGAGAGGATAAGATAATAAAGGAGGGGATAAGGTAATTAATGGAGGGGAGGAGAGTTGGTGAAGGGGGAGATAAGACGAGGAAGAGTCTGATGGGAGAGGGGATTATTTATTTTTGGGGGAAGGAAGCATTTTGGAGGGGGGGACTGGATTTCTGTTTGGCATATTTTCCTGGTGTTGGGAGTTTGATATTTGAAGTTTTGTTGAACCATTGTAGGGGGCACTGGGTTGCTAGGGGTTTTGGGCATGGGCGCCAGGATTCCTTATGGTATCCTGGAGCTAGGGAGCCAGACAGGCTGCTCCTTGTTTGCTGGGTGGTTAGTCAATTTTTGGGTAGGGTTTGGTCAGTGCATATGGCTGGGCAAAGTAGTAGGAAAGCAATAGGGAAAGGACAACCAGATCAATGGGAATTATCATCAGGCAGAGGTATTTTTATTCTATTATGTAATTCTTATTCTGTTATGTATTTCTTATTCTGTTATGTAATTCACTAGATTGATGTTCATTAATTAATTTAACATGCTTATATACTGAATAAAAAAAAAAATACTTAGCCTTTCTACGTAGAAGTAATCTTTTATGGTTCAATTTGTGGATTTTATTAGACTTGATTAAATTTGGTCCCTACACATGGTATTAGAGCCCTGGTTCAAAATCTAGAGCCGAGGGCCTACCTACCCACCCAGAAATTTAAACAAACCCCACCCAGAAATTTAAACAGCCCTGAAACCCTTTAATTAGATGAAAGTCTGAGCTCTAAGCTCCACCTCCACCTAGCCTGCAAGCCAAAAACATTTTTTTTAGTTACACAGGTCTATATATAAACAAGCCTTTTCAACTGAACTATGCATTGCATCATTTGCCAATAACTCCTTACTTCTAAGGTTGATCAAATTACATTTATAAAATAAATTCCTCATGGTGACGTTTTCAGAGCCCTTACCTAAAAACTTCATAGATTAAAATACAAAATACAAAACAAAAACCAAGTCTATCAACAACAAACTGATATCTTTGTAACAACATGTTGATCTCTAGTACAGAAAATCCTCTAGAAATAACAACATTATGATAACAACAACATATTTACCTGCAACAATTGTAGATTCAGCTATGACAACAATAGATTTAACTATGAAAAACAATAATTTAGAGCACTGCAACAACAACTATGGAAAATGGGAAACCAGGTAGTGAACAAGATTGCAGAAATATTTAACAAAAATTATTGATAAAATAGACTCTTCAACATAAGACAAGAGAACTTTCCTAAGAATGTATGGTCACCACCTCATTCCCAAGAGGTCTCTCACAGATTTCCATACAAGCATTCACCCAAACATCCATACTCTAAACCTATAAGCTTTTTCATAATGAAAACTCTCACTTTTTGCTTTATTATCTTTCTTTGCTAGACCAATTGAAAAAAAAATCTTAATAGAAAACCTTGGTAGGAAAGATTGCATGATCAGTGTTGGATTTGAGATATGTGTCAATGCCAGTTAAGTTTCATAGATATAGCAGATCAAGAAACAAACAGATCCTACCACTGTAAACGACATAAGAATTTAAAGTCCCTACATTTGCTGATGGGATTTCAGTCAGAATTTCACATTTATCAAGTCACATCTAAAAGGGAGGGAGCGATGCATGATCGTTGCAAAATTACTAGAAAACAACAAATTATCTGGTGATGAGAGTTTCTTTTTTCATCTTTCAAAAATGTGTTACCTGATGGATTCCAAGAGGCATTTCTCTGTGATTGTATTACGACTGAGTATCCTTCAATAGTGCATGTTGATTGTAATTGTGATATGTAAATACACTGGCCAAAACAAGATCCTAGGCCTAGACTGACTGTGTCATGACCCGAAGTGATTATCTTTTATATATACCAATTATCACTCATTACTCATGTGGGCTATCAGGTTCATGGCACTGGATCATAACAGACTGATGATCCCTTGGTTAATGTACTTAAACCTCTTTCAATCAATAAGAGCACTGCAATACAATCTAACCCTGAACAAAACATAAACCCGAATATCTAGTCTTTTAGAAGAGGGGCAGGCTTACCACTGTAAATTTCACGTAACTTTGTGGCATGAGGACTACATTGGACATAATTTTCGAGGAACTTATGCCCATTTAAAGTAAGATCATAGAAGAGACTAGGAGGGTGAGGAGGCGTCCACAACATATTTTATATCGGTGGCTCCGCCATCAGCTGCCGCCGCCACCCTGGCGGAGGAGAACGTCATCCACCAAACCCTGGTTTCCCCAAGCGCAAAGCCACATGGAGGAGGAGCCCATGGGGTTAAGCTGGAGTGCTCTATGGGGTTAACCTATCTCACACGCTCTCCACGATAGCTAACACACTGGAAACATGTAATCCAGCCTTCACGGTCCTGCTCACCGACTTCTTCTGGGAGCCTACTCCCTAGAACTTCATTTTATGATAATAATAACTAGATCTGGGAGTGAACTGTTCAAACTACATCAAAAACTAGACAACTAGAAAAAAAAAAAAAAGCCATGAACAATCCAGCATTCTTAAACCCATAAACCGTGCAATCCAGGACTATCCAACATTCTCAATATCAAAGCATCACAAAAGTATCAAAGTGAAATGCCCTTTAGTGCCAACGAAAATAATAAGATAACTCATTTAAGGACTTTAGTCACGAGATTAACACACAAAATAAAAATATGAAGAGAAAATAATAGAAGATGGGGAAACAAAATGCCCAATAGAAATATTGGTGGGTAGACATAGTCAGTAAACATTAAACAATATGCTTTAAGTCAAGTGGAGGGTAGCTCACGAGGAGCATTGTGTTTACGCTCAGCTCGGAGTCAAACAAGCCACACAACTACCAAACTCAACATACGAGCCAACACTAGTGCCGAGTCAAACAAGCCACGGCCAAGAGAGGAGACTGCAAGAGGCATTTTATCTTGCACTAAGTGCCCAAGCGCCACTGCCATACACAAGACCAACACCCTAGAGTCTGTACAAATTCGTATGAGGAAGGAGCCATGGGATGGCACCCTCTTGTTCCCAAGCTAGTGCCTGCACCAAACCACCAGGGATAAGATTAGGGTTATGGGGATGAAGGTTAGGGTTTATATAGGGGAGGGGCACTGGAGGAAGCAAAGCGGGCATGTGGAATCCAAGCATACCCTCACTTTTTTTTTTTAATTATTATTTATTTTTATTTTTTATTAAAAATTTTATATATTTTTTTATTATTTTTTTTGTGTGTTCATTTTAAAAATTTATTTTATGTAAAGTATAATCAATTGTTTTAAAATAATCAATTATTTAAAAAAATTTATTTAGTGTAAAGTAAATGTAATTGTTTAAAATAATTAATCGTTTTAAAAATTTATTTAATGTAAAGAATAATTAATTGTTTTAATTAAATCAGTTAAAATTATAATTAGTTGTTTAAATTATAATTAATTAATTCAACTAAATCAATTAATTAAAACAATTAATTAATTCAACTAATGATTTTAGGGATTAATTAATTAGAATGATTTAATTAATTATAGCGAGTTGCAGCTGGGTAATAACGAGTAACAGCAAGTGGAATAACAACACAAATTCGAAGGAGAAAGTACAACAAGTACTAGGATGTACTGAGTTCTCATGAAGCGATATTCTGATCAAATAGCTCTGCAACTCCGCTGCTACGATTGCCGCAGCCATGGGGGAGAAGGGCTTGCCTAGGGCTTCCTCTCCTCTCCATCCTCCTCCGCCACTCCCAAACTATGTTCAAAATCACATTAAATGGATTAAACAAAACGTTTAAGGACTTAAACCATGACCCGAGGGGAGGGGGCTTCATGCGCGCTAGGAGGGTAAGTTAGAGGAATTAGTGAGTGGGGTACAGTGCTAGCGTAGCTACCACATGAAGGAGTCAATAATTTTCTTAGGCGAAGAAATCAAGCTTAGACTCTTTAACCCTAACCTAGCCAATCCCCTAAAGAGAGTAACATTTGTTTACAGACAAGTAAAAAAAACTTACGGCTAACCCTGTTTTCTAGTTTAAGTAGCACCGATTTGAAACATCCTTGAACTCACCCTGACAAATTTGGTTGATGCAAGTTAAATCATACAGGATGGTTAGGACTCGAGCGAATCGAGGCAAGGGAGCATCGTCGTAGGCATCGCCAACACCGCCAGCTCTGCCGCCACCATCACCCGAACTAGCTCTCATACTGCACTCGTTGGAGGCCATAATTGAGACTTTAAAGGGGAAACAACCAGCAGGGACTGAAGTGGAACCCCCACCATCTGGAATGGGTAATCCAGAAGCATCAAGGGATTCAGGGGGAGGACCTCCATCCGAAAACATCACTCGAGAACTGCAAAAGATAAAACTTCCAGAGTTTGCCGAGGGTCATGCTAGTGAACGCGCAGAAGCATGGTTGGAACGCATGACAAGGTGTTTTGCCTTAAGGGACTATGCGTCCACCTCAAAGGTGAATATAGAAATTTTTCAGTTAAAAGATAGCGCCTTGAACTGGTGGAGCAACCTGGAAAGACAACTGCATCTTACCCTGGACAAAGTATCTTGGGAACTTTTCAAGGAGAGGTTCCGAAGGAAATATCTGCCAGCTTACTATGAGGAACAACAGGTAGGAGCATTTCATGCTCTAGTACAGGAAAACAGGACCATAGAAGAATATGAGATCAGATTTATGGAATTGGTCAAATATGTTTCATATATGGATAATGACCAACGACAGGTAGAGCACTTAGTCTATGGATTGAACCCTAAGATAAGAGCTATGGTGCGGATGTGGAAACCATCTTCAGTAGAGGAAGTTGTGAAAAATGCATGTTATGCGGAGGAACGCATGAACTTAACTGGAGGTACGAGACCAACCTTTCCACATTGTCCTGGATTTGTGGGGAAGGCCCCTAGGACATTTTCCAGGGGAGGGAGCTCAAGGAAACCTACATATGGTAACAGAGTCGCACCAAGGAAAGTAGCCGCAAGAATTTCAATAGAAATGAGTGCAACATCTTGTTCATCACCAACGACACAGACAGGTCCACAGCCATCTCAGGGAACAACTAGTAGGGGCAGGGGTTCCAGGGGAAGGAACTCATTTCAGAGACAGTCACATAACAGTGCGCAGGTTCAATCCCATGTTACCTATTGGGGATGTGGAGGACCCCATTACCAGCATGACTGCCCAGAGTTACAATCAGGATTCGTGCATAGAGAAGGAAAGGCCCCAATGGGAAGAGCAAGTAGCAGCCACCAGATTTATGCAGCGGTTAATTATCGTCAGGCCGAACATCAATCCATGGTGGTGGAGTCATAAAGTATGCTAAATCATAACAACATTAATATTTTATTTGATTATGGTGTGACAGATAGTTTCATTTAACCATCTGCATTAGAAAAGAGTGGGTTGGCAGCTTATAAGCACGATGAATTTAAACAAGTCGAGATGGCTTCGGGGGAAAAACAAGCGGTAGGACCTAGTGTTGATAATTGTATAGTAGACTTGGGAGTGTGTACTACCAGATTCAAGGTATATGTCACTTCTCTCGGGGCCTATGATCTAATCATTGGAATGGATTGGTTAGAAGCTCATTGAGCTTTGGTAGATAGTTTTGCAAAAAGGGTTCTTTGTGTCGACGACGAAGGAAGGCCAGTGGATATCCAAGGTGTAAGGAGAAAGGTGTCTCTACGCTTTATCTCAACTATGAAGGTTAAGTGATGCTTGAGGCAAGGGTGCCGACTATATGTAGTGGAAGCATTAAATGAAAGGAAGGGACCCTCATTAGATCAGTACCCGGTATTGTCAGAATTTAAGGATGTTTTTCTGAACGATTTACCAGGGTTACCTCCTAAGAGGGAGCTTGATTTTACTATTGAGATAAAACCTGGTGCAAAACCAATTTCCAAAACTCCGTATCAGATGATAGCGCCAGAACTTTGTGAATTGCAAATGCAGTTAAAAGAGTTATTGTACTTAGGGATAATAAGGCCCAGTGCTTCACCTTGGGGTGCACCAGTAATTTTTGTAAAGAAGAAGGATGGATCCTTACGACTGTGTATAGACTACAAGGACTTGAACCATGCTACAATGAAAAATAGGTACCCAATTCCATGAATAGGTGACCTCTTCGATCAGATGAAAGGAGTAGCAGTATTCTCAAATATCGATTTGCAATCCGAGTATCATCAGTTAAAAATTAAGGAAGGCGATATCCCAAAAATTTCCTTTCGAACTCAGTTTGGACATTACGAGTTTGTCATAGTACCTTTCGGATTGAGCAATTTTCCAGCAGTATTCATGAGCCTCATGAACAATGTATTCTAGAAGTACTTAGACCATTTTGTACAAGTATTTCTAGATGGCATCCTCATCTATTCCAAGAACGAAAGAGAACACGAGGAACACTTGCAAGTGGTGTTGTCCTACCTTAGGGAGAACAAATTTTTTGGGAAGTTTTCAAAGTGTTCCTTCTTCCAGAAAGAAATTCACTATTTAGGTCATATCATCTCTGGCGAAGGAATCTCTATGGACCCAGAAAAGGTAAAGGCCATTATGGAGTGGCCAGTGCCAAAAAATGCCCATGAGGTGAGAAGCTTCATGGGGCTAGCAGGTTATTATCGGAGATTTGTCGAGGGGTTCTCCAAAATAGTGAAACCCATCACCACTTTGCAGCGCAAGGGGGTCAGGTATGAATGGACTAAAGAATGTGATAGTGCATTCATTGAGCTTAAGAGGTTACTAACTAGTGCACCAATTCTATGAGTGTTGGATATGGAAAAGGACTTCACAGTCTGCATATATGCCTCGAAGCAAGGGTTGGGGGCTGTACTAATGCAAGATGGAGAAGTGATATCTTATGCGTCAAGAAAGTTGAAGAAACACAAAGATATATACGCAAATCATGATTTAGATTTGGCAGCTATAATGCTAGCTCTGAAACTTTGGAGGCACTATCTTGTGGGGAAAAACTTTGAGCTCAAAATAGACCATCAAAGTTTAAAACATCTCTTCACTCAAAGGGATCTAAATGCCAGGAAAAGGCAATGGAGTGAGTTTATGAGTGAGTACGATTTTGGTATTTCATACATCAAGGGAAAGGAAAATGTGGTCGCAGATGCCTTGAGTAGGAGACCACATGTCTTCACCTTAGTACCCTTAAAGATCAATTTGAGAGAACATGTGTTCACGCAAATCCAAGGAGACAGTTGGTATTTAAAGGTTACTTCAAACCTCCAGAGTGGGAGGCAGTTAGATCCAAAGTATGAAGGATATAGCCTGGAAGCAGACGGACTATTGAGATATCGAGGAAGGATGTACATCCCTGAAAATGGGGATATTCGAAGCAACATACTGAAGGAAGCCCATAGAGCACTTTATTGTGAGCATCCGGGTGTGAAGAAGATGTATTCTGACATGAGGAAGCTCTTCTTATGGGTAGGCATGAAGCGCGATGTAACCCATTTTGTCGCCAAATGCCTAGAGTGTCAACAAGTGAAAGCCGACCACCATCACCCGGTAGGCCTCCTACAACCACATGATGTTCCTATGTCCAAGTGGGAAGTCATCTCTATG
>JZKD02S1896146.1:663448-699090 GCA_000966675.3 Picea glauca | reverse complement strand
GATTAAGAAAATAAAAAAATAATGGAGATAGTTAAGAAAAAGAAATGGAAATTTGTTCTATGCATCAAAGGAGAAGAAATAATAAAGAAAAAATCATCTAAAATAGAGCCTCTGATTATGCAAGTTCCCAAGTTATACTTTATTGGTTTTATTCTTCAACTATCTTTGTAAATGAGTATGGGACTTTAAGTTGGAGAAAAGTGATGCAGGAGCATCTCAAGCAAGCCAGCGCAGAGACATCAGATAGCTGGACAAGCCCAGCACAAATTTCGAAATTCCCTTGAAGTAAATGCACCAACTGTAAATGAGACAATTAAATGAAGGTGCACATGTAAAATGTAAATGGACCTTGAGCGATCCGCTCTCATCCTTAGTAGATAGCAGGCAATTATGATAGTTAATGAAAGTAGATAGGAATTAATGTGTAGATTAGACAGCTTGAGAGAGCAAGAGGGAAATGGGATATAGACACCCTCATTGTATTATTGTAAAAAAGGGGGGAAGAGCATAAGCATGAAAATTGGTAAGAGCATAGGAGAGAAGCAAGAGAGAAGAGAGCTATGTAAAAACACCGATGTATAGAGATTTGAATTAATAGAAAGCATTTTGATTCAAATTCATGGCATTGTGTTTGTTCTCTATGTATTGATGTTGAATGTTATGCTCAATAGATGTTTACTTACTGTTACACATTTGCTTTATATGCTGTGTATGTGATTTCATGTTTTGAGTTTGAAGTCTGAGAGGAAGTAAGAATGAGTTTCAATTGTTTCTCTATCTGAGTGAAAGTTCCTGCAGGGAGTGCAGTTGAATTGTTCACAAGGAGTGTGTTGACAAAGGGTTCAGAGGGTTGTCTCCGAAAGTTCAGATAGAGTAACTTTTGTTCTCATTCACACAGAAGTGTAGTTAGGCAGAGAAGCCATGCAAGGAGTACGCAGGCCAAGTAAAGTCTCAGAGTTATGGACCTGAGCGAAGTTTTGAGAGACTGCTGCTGCAGGTGTGCACAGAGTCGAAGGAGTTCAACAATTGGAAGTGTTCGAAAGTCTACCGCAAGGAGTGCGAGTAGGAGGTTTTCAGAAAGACTCAAATTCATGGGGGAGGCTTAGAAGGAAGGAGTCGAAGGAAGGCAGAGGCCAAGTACCTAGAAGAATCGAAGGAAGGCGTAGTAATGAGGGACCACAGGAGGACAAGTTCTATGGAGAGAGATACCTTGTTTATTTTGTGTAGAGGTTCTCAGAGGAAGAACAGACGGTCAAAATTCTCTGTGGAGAATTCGTGAAGTCACATGAGCCGTCAGATCTCACGAAGGAGTATGGGAGTTACCCTGAGTGCTTTTGAAAGGTTCTAAGCTGAGGAGGAGTAGAGCCGTAGATCCAAGCCCCAAGAGTCATTGGATTTACCCGTGAACTTCTATTTCGGGGTTTCGTAGGTGGAAGTCCCGTAACATTTGCAACGAAAAATCACGAAATCATGAAACGTGATCTCCCAAAGGGACAAAGGGGTCATGTGGGCCACAGAATTAGCAGGGTGGATAGGTGGCATCTATCTACATGGGAGTCGACCCCGTTGACTATTTCGGAGTTTCGTGGTGAGAAGTTCCAAATCCTTTGTATTAGGATTCGCAATAATGTGAAGCTCGAAGTCCCGATGGAGTAAAAGAGTGTTGAAGAGTTAACCTTGCGAGTGCATTGGCGTTTCGGTATATCGGGTATCGGGAGTCGAGGGGAGAAGTTGCTCGACATCGCGACCGCCAAAATCGTGATAAGGAGAAATCCGAACAGGAAGAGGAAGGGTCAGCATTCACTATTTCAGGTTTCAGAGATTGAGGGACAACACCCTCGTCCAATGGATTCGCGGGAGTGCGAAAATGGATCTCCCAAGTATAAGGGGGAATTTCATGAAGTTGATTGTGGGTGCAGATTTATCGGAAGGGAAATAGAAGAGTCGTTGTGAAATCTCTTCAGGCCAGTGAAGGAAGAAAGATCCTGTTGACGCAGACCTTCTGACCTGTGGGTTGAGGATGGCTGCGTATGCGCCAGGTTTGGTATCAGAGCCCATAAAGTTTTCTTTGCTTTCTATAGCTGGGAAAAGGAGAATTCACCATGCCATCGAGGAGAAGAGATAGACAATCACCCGATCCACAAGAGGAGAGGGAAATGCCAAGGAGAAGGGGTAGGCAGATGCAAAATCTAGAAATGGAACGAGAGATGCATGATCTTTGTGCCAGGATTGAAGACATGGAGACAACACAAAGGCGTACAGTTGGTGCTGGGGATCTTAGTGATTCTGAAAGTGAAATTGAAGTAGAACATGAAGAAGAAGTTGTAGTTGAAGATGTAGCAAACGAACGCTTGATTAGAGCTATTGCAAAAATGGGTGCAAGAGCAAAAATGGACATTCCAGTTTACGAAGGAAAATTGGATGCAGAGGAGATTCTAGACTGGATTAGAGCTCTAGACACATACTTTGACTATGAAGATGTCGAAGAGAACAAGAAGGTAAAGCATGTTGTCACGAGATTAAAGGGACATGCAACATTGTGGTGGGATGAACTACAAGATGACAGACGTTGCAAAGGCAAGAAGAAGATCAAAAGTTGGGATAGGATGATCGAAAAGATGAAAGCAAAATTCATCCCCAGAGATTATCAAATTACTCTATTCAGGAGGATGCAGAAGCTGAGACAGAAGCTGATGTCAGTGAAGGAATACACTGAAGAGTTCTACAGATTGAACATCAGAGTAGGTCATCGTGAAAGCAATGATGAGAAGGTTGCCAGGTACATAAATGGCCAGAGAAATGACATTCAAGATGAGATAAGTATGTTGACCATCTGTACGGTGGAAGATACTTATCAAATGGATCTGAAAGATGAAGAGAAGCTGAGCCGAAAGCAGGGTCAAAGGGGTCAAGGACAAAGTCAGCCCAAAGGCAAATCAGTTTCCCAAGATAACTATTAGAAGCCCAAGGAGGATTGGAAGAAACCTCAAACTCGAACTGAGAGAGGTGGAAGCTCACAGCGAGGGAAATATGTTGAACAGAGAGGAAAACATACTGAACAGAGAGGAGATTATGCTGACAACAATATGATTCCTCGTACCAGAGGTAGAGGAAGAGGAAGAGTTGGAGTAATAACATGATTCACATGTGGAAAGAATGGGCACAAGTCTTATGAGTGTCCATATAAAAAGAAAGAAGGAGGAGAAGCTCACATTGTCTAAGCACAGAGGTGGGATGTTGAGGTAGAAGATGCTAAAGGTGGAAGATCACTAGTGATGAGAAAATCTCTTTTGACACCAGAGAAGGAGGTGGAGAGTTCAGTCCAAAGAAACAGACTTTTCCGGACTTCTTGCAAGACCAAGGACAGGGTATGCAAGGTCATTGTGGACAGTGGTAGCATAGATAATCTCATTTCAACTGAGATGGTAGAAAAGCTAGAGTTGGAAATGATTGATCATCCAAGCCCGTACAGAGTCTCGTGGCTACAAAAAGGACATTAGGTAACTATCACTAAACAATGTTTAGTTGAATTTAAGATAGGAGGATATAATTAAGATCTTATGTGATGTTATTCCAATGGATGTTTATCATCTATTGCTAGGTAGACCATGGCAATATGACAGGAATGTGATTCATGATGGGAGAATGAACACATACACCCTAGAGAAGAATGGGAGGACTCACATGTTGCTTCCAATCAAGGATAAGGAGGTAAAACCAGAAGTAAGTAACACTATACTTCTCATGAGTGGGAAGGAACTTCTTATAGAGGTCAAGAAGAAGGAAGAACCACAATTCATTGTAGTCAGAAAATCGAAGATTGTTTTAACCAGCACAAGGGTAGATGATTTACCGGAAGAGGTTCAGGAACTGCTGGAAGAGTTCGCTGACATAGTAGTGGATGAACTACCTCGTTCGTTGCCACCGATTAGAAGCATGAGTCATCACATTGATCTCATACTGGGAGCTAGTTTTCCAAACAAAGATGTGTACAGATTGATGCCGCAAGAGAATGATGAGGTCAAAAGACAAATCCAAGATTTGATGGAAAAAGGATTGGTCAGAGAAAGCTTGAGTCCAAATTTTCATCAGGTACAGATTTCCATTGCCAAGGATGGATGATCTGATGGATTGCTTGAGTGGAGAAAAATTATTTTCAAAGATTGATTTGAAGAGTGGATATCATCAGATTCCCATGAGAGAAGGCGATAAATGGAAAACAACCTTCAAAACCAATGAAGGATTGTATGAATGGCTCATTATGTTGCTTGGCTTAACAAATGCGTCGAGTACCTTCATGATGTTGATGAACGAAGTCCTGAAGGAATTCATCGGGAAATTTGCTATCATGTATCTGGATGACATACTGGTTTTCAGCAGAATGGAGGATGAACATCTGAAGCATTTGGCTACAACGATGAAAAGGTTACAACAGGAGAAGCTACTAGTAAACATGAAGAAATCTTCATTCATGAAGACAGAACTCATTTATTTGGGATTCATTATTTCTGTAGATGAGTTGAGGATGGATCAAGATAAGGTGGAGGTAATCAAGAATTGGCCATCACCGAATAATATCTTTGAGGTGAGAAGTTTTCAAGGATTGGCTAGTTTGTTGGAAAATACTGAGAGGGGGGGTGAATCAGTATTTTGAGCTATCAATCAATTTTTAACTTTTCTTTCACTGAAAAATCTTAGTCTACTTTAGAGAGATCAGTTGTTGTATATTCTTATGAAAACAATAGTGCATCCAGAGATCGTATTATGGATTTATTCATTCATCAGATGTCTTTTAAACAGTAATTCAACAAAATAAACTAAAACAGATGAATAGCACACATGAACACCAGGATTTAAGGTGAAAACCCATATCGGGAGAAAACCACCGCTGTTGTTGTCTCTGTCTTCAATGATTATTATTAATAAAACATTCTACAACAATGTAATAGTGCAGACTCATACTAGTACGTAGGCTTCTACCTGCAGAAGGATACAACCTTCTCTCGTTTACCAGCCTTTCCTAGAAGGGAGCTTCAACCCCCTGAAGATAGCACCAGTTTCTATTGGCAGATTCCTACTACTGAAGGGTTTAACCCTCATACTCACTACTGACAACATTTCATTAATTTTCACTCTGGATCAGGCAGTTTCATCTAGTGGTTATGACAGTAACAGAAATTATCTCAAGAGTAAACACAGATCTACAGACTGTCAGGCAGTAACCAAAGAACACATATTAAACAAGTCAATAAACCTGGAGATGATGCTTCTGATCTCGTGTTTGCTGAACCCACAGCTGAGATCTCTCTTTCAATGTAGATCTGCTGCCCAACTGCCACAAGAAGGTTCCTCTTTCCTCAAACCTTCCATGCTACCTGCACAAATGACCTCACCCGCCAGTAGCTATCCCTACTGTCAGAAAATGACCTCTGCGTCCTCCAAAAGGACCTCTGCGACCTATCACAATCCTTCTTTGCCTCTGCCCAGATCGCTTGTAGGAAGAGCATCGACCCCTTCTTATACCCATTGGTCCAGAACACATTCAACGCTCATCGGGTCCTATATTTATTGCTCAGGGGAAATCGGCCCCCTTTTTAAAATTTTAAATTAAATCTACGCGCGCCCTGTTTTAAATCAATGGTTCTGATCAATTCTATATCTGACGATCCAGATTCACTCGCGATTTCGCGTTTCGAAATATCGGGGTTTTTGATGTCGAGTGACTTTGTTATTTCAAAGTCCCGATCCCCGATGCCAATGCATCCCTTTCCATGCACTAGCCCTGCTGGCTTTAGCTCCCGACCAATATGACCATCACACCTTACCCCTTCGGGGCTATCGGGATATCGCGTATCGCGATTTCGCGATATCCGATGCCATTGTTCACAAGTCTCGCAAAACTTCGATTCCCAATTTTCGATGAATCACCTGCCACCTGTCCTCCTGTTCTGCTATGCTGGCAGCTGGCCCCCACTAATCGGGGTTTCGCGGATCGCAATTTTTCCTTGCACAAAACTCTTGTCAATCAGATCCCCGATTTCCCGATGAACAAAATGTCGACGGCGCCTTGATCTTCGACACCTGTCCCTCAGATGGATGGTCTCGATTGATGTTGCAATCCTTACCAAATCTCGATTCACGAAACTCCGATGAGTTCCTTCACACGCTGGCCTTCCCGGCTCAGCTCCCGCTCATATGACCAACTCCCATGACCAGTACCTTATCCCGTCGGGGCTACGGGGTTTGCGAGTTCGAGATGCACAAACTCCTTGCTCCCAGGATCTCCGATATCCCGATTTGCGATGTGAGATGCCACCTGTCATTCCACGTCGACTCCTCTTGGATCCTTTGACACGCTTTCTATTTGAGATCCACGGCTGTGGTCTCTTCTCGCAGTTCGAGGTTTAGTAGGCCTTACACCCTTAGTCTCAAGACTCTTGATTTGTCGATGCCTCTGCTGACGTCACACATGGTTTGACACATGTTAGATCCTGCCACGTGTCACTCTGATTCGTGACTTACATGTGCCTGAAGTGTTGAATCTGCCTGACACCTATCATACCCTGGTTGTGCCATGTGTCCCTTGCTGGCGTGGTCTGCTACCGTGAGTTGGATCAACGGTTCAGATGCAATCTTGGCTCAACGGCTCTGATTACATCGCGAAATCGCATATCACAATTTCGGGGTTTCCGTTGTCATTGTTCATGAGACTCGTGAAACACCGATTCCTGATTCTCTGATGAAAGGAATCAACGGTCCATATGTCATGCGTGCTTTAACGGCTGCGATCAAGTCGCGAAATCGCATATCATGATTTCGGAAATCGCATATCGCGATTTCGGAGTTTTCATTGTCGAATGAATTGGACATTGCAAATTCTCGATCGCCAAATCTCTGGTGGAGCTTCTAGGATGCCACGCGTCCACATGAATAAACGGTCCAGAACCCGTCGGGATTTCACCTTGGCTTTTCCCGATGATAAACCTTGTGCAGCTTCTGTTCGATTTGAAGGCTAGGATTCTCTCTCCAATATCCCGATGACTTGTCCGGGATTTCTCCTCTGCGCATTAGGGCTTAACCTCCGTGCACTTTCTGTAGATCCTATGGCTGACGGGTATCTGCTTCCAATCTGACAGCTCATATCACTTCTTCTGCACGCCAACTCCTGCGCTTAACATCTACGTAGCTTCTCCCGATCCAGCAGCTGTCGGGATTTCCAAGTTAGATCCGATGGCTCTCGGTCTCTTTCCTGAGCTTCCTGTGTGTATAAGTACGCTATTCCTCCTGAGCTTATTCTCCTCGAATCCTTAAGGGGTTTTATCCTTCATATCCTTCCATATCCGTTGTTTCCATCAATGAAAACAACCATCATCGTTGCTTGTTCAATATTTTCCAACATAGTTTCTATCGAAAATTCATCAGGAATTTCAGTGGAATTAGTGCACTGATGATGGACACAGTGAAGAAGAGACATAAGTCTTTTCACTAGATAGAAGAAGCCAAGAAAGTTTCAATCTGTTGAAGAGGAAAATCACGAAACAACCAATTCCGGTGTTGCAGAATTTCCAAAAGACATTTCAGGTGAAATGTGATGCAAGTGGATTTGCAATAGGGGCGGTATTGAGTCAAGAAGACAAGCCGATAGCATACTTCAACGAGAATTTGAATGAAGCGAAAGTGAAGTACTCCACTTATGATAAGGATTTTTATGCTATCATACAAGCATTAAAAAAATGGATGCATTACTTAATCCCGAAAGAGTTTATCTTATACAGTGATAATCGTGAACTACAGTTTGTGACTCAACAGGAAAAGTTGAATCAGAGACATGTTAAATGGGTTGACTATATAAAAATTTTCACTTTTTTGATTAAGCATATTTTTGGTACTGCTAACAAAGTTGTTGATGCTTTGAGTAGAAAGTGTTTGTTGTTGCAAGAGTTCAAAGTCAAAACATTGGGTTTTGATGATCTCAGGAACATGTACGCAGATGATCCAGATTTTAAGGAGGCTTATGAAGCAGCTGAGAATCTAATTCTTGGAGATAGAAGCCAATGGATAGAATACATGATCCAGGAAAGATTTCTTTTTAAAGGTAATCAGCTCTGTATTCCGAAATGCTCCATGAGGGAGAATTTGCTGAAGGAGAAACACAGTGGAGGATTGGCAGGACACTTTGGTCACGACAAGACGTTCGCAAAGATAAATGAGTCTTACTTTTGGCCGGGAATGCGAGCAGACGTCAAGAGATTCGTGGACAGATGCATAATTTGTCAGCATTCGAAGGGGAGGAGACATAATGCAGGATTTTATCAACCATTTCCCATACCTGAGAGGCCGTGGGATGCAATCAACATGGATTTCATATTGGGGTTGCCAAGAACACAAAGAGGTTTTGACTCAATATTTGTGGTGGTGGATAGATTTTCCAAAATGGCACATTTCATTCCATGTCAGAAAACCAGCGACGCAACTCACATTGCGAACCTATTTTTCAAAGAAGTCATTCGACTTCACGGCTTACCAAGGAGCATAGTTTCGGATAGGGATACGAAGTTTGTAGGACACTTCTGGAGAAATTTATGGAAGAATATGGGAACTAACTTGTCATTTAGTTCATCTTATCATCCTTAGACGGATGGACAAATAGAAGTGGTAAACAAAAGTCTGGGAGACTTACTAAGAATCCTGGTGGCAGAACACCACATCCAGTGGGACAATATATTACCACAGGAAGAATTTTCTTATAACGATTCAGTTAACAGGAGCACAGGGCAAAGTCCATTTCAGATTGTATATGGCATGCAGCCAAGAGGAATTTCTGGGCTGAGAGATTCAGAACAGACTGCGACTAGGAGCGCTAGTGTAGAAGATTTCGCAAGGGCGATGAAGGAACTTCACAGTCAGGTGAAGGACCGATTACAAAGCTCAAACCAAGAATATAAACGGAGAGCAAATCATCACAGAAGACAAATTTAGTTCGAAGTTGGTGATTTGATTCTTGCACATTTGAGAAAGGAAAGGATCCCGAGAGGAACATATAATAAATTGAAGATGAAGAAAATCGGACCATGTAAGGTCTTGAACAAATTTGGGGAAAATGCTTACGAGATTGAATTACCCGATGGGATTGAAATTTCTTCGATATTCAATGTCTCAGTGTACCCATATAAACCTGAGGAAGTAGGGAAAGAAAATTCGTAGCCAGAGGTGCAGTGGCCAAAGCATATGCCAGTTGCAGAGAAGCTGCAGATGGAGCGAATACTAGGTAAAAGAGTTGGTAGGAATACCAAAAGAAAGGAATACTTTAAGTATTTTGTCAACTGGAAGGGCCATCCAGTTGAAGATGCTAGTTGGGAGAATGAAGCAGATATACAGAAGCATGGACAGATCGTGCACTAGCTCATGGACAGGAGCCCATGAAAATTTTCAAGTGAGGGAGTATGATGCAGGAGCATCTCAAGCAATCCAGCATGGAGACATCGGATAGCTAGACAAGCCCAACACAAATTTTGAAATTCCCTTGAAGTAAATGCGCCAACCGTAAATGAGAAAATTAAATGAAGGCGCACGTGTAAAATGTAAACGGACCTTGAGAGATCTTCTCTCGTCCTTAGTAGATAGGAGGCAATTATGATAGTTAATGCAAGTAGATAGTAATTAATGTGTATATTAGACAGCTTGAGAGCGCAAGAGGGAAAAGGGATATAAACACCCTCATTGTATTATTGTAAAAAAGGGGGGAAGAGCATAAGCATGAAAATTGGCAAGAGCATAGGAGAGAAGCAAGAGAGTAGAGAGTTGTGTAAAAACACCCATGTACAGAGATTTGAATTAATAGAATGATTTTTGATTCAAATTCATGGCGTCGTGTTTGTTGTCTGTGTATTGATGTTGAATGTTATGCTCAATAGATGTTTACTTCCTGTTACACATTTTCTTTATATGTTGTGCATGTGATTTCATGTTTTTAGTTTGAAGTCTGAGAAGAAGTAAGAATGAGTTTCAATTGTTTCTCTATCTGAGTGAAAGTTCCTGCAGGGAGTGCAGTTGAATTGTCTACAAGGAGTGCGTTGACAAAGGGTTCAGAGGGTTGTCTCTGAAAGTTCAGATAGAGTAACTTTTGTTCTCATTCACACAGAAGTGTAGTTAGGCACATGAGCCGTGCAAGGAGTACACAGGCCGAGTAAAGTCTCAGAGTTACGGACCTGAGCGAAGTTTTGAGAGGCTGTTGTTGCAGGTGTGTGCAGAGTCGAAGGAGTTCAACACTTGGAATTGTTCGAAAGTCTGCCGCAAGGAGTGTGAGCAGGAATTTTTCAGAAAGACTCAAAGTCGTGGAGACGGCTTAGAATGATTTGGACCTTCGAAGGAGTTGAAGGAAGGAAGAGGCCAAGTACCTAGAAGAATCAAAGGAAGGTGTAGTAACGAGGGACCACAGGAGGACGAGTTCCATGGAGAGAGACACCTTGTTTAGTTTGTGCAAAGGTTCTCAGAGGAAGAACAGACAATCGAAATTCTCTGTGGAGAATTTGCGAAGTCCCATGAGCCGTCCGATCTCATGAAGGAGTAGGAGAGTTACCCTGAGTGCTTTCAAAAGGTTCTAAGCTCAGGAGGAGTAGAGTCATAGATCCAAGCCCCAAGAGCCGTTGGATTTACCCGTGAACTTCTATTTCGGGGTTTCATAGGTGGAATTCCCGTAACCTTTGCAATGGAAATCATGAAATCATGAAACATGATCTCCCGAAGGGACAAAGGGGTCATGTGGGCCACAAAATCAGCAGGGTGGATAGGTGTCGTCTATCTACATGGGAGTCAAGCCTGTTGACTATTTCAGAGTTTCGTGGCGAGAAGTTCTGAATCCTTTGTATTAGGATTCGCGATAACATGAAGCCCGAAGTCCCTCGGCGTTTCGATATATCAGGTATCAGGAGTCGAGGGGACAAGTTGCTCGACATTGCGACCGCTGAAATCGTGATAAGGAGAAATCCGAGTAGGAAGAGGAAGGGTCAGCGTTGACTGTTTCGGGTTTCAAAGATTGAGGGACAACACCCTCATCCAACGGATTCGCAGGAGTGTGAAAACCGATCTCCCAAGTACAAGGGGGAATTTCATGAAGTTGATTGTGGGTGCAAATTTTTTGGAAGGGAAATAGAAGAGTCATTGTGAAAGCTCTTCGGGCTAGTGAAGGAAGAAAGATCCTGTTGACGCAGACCTTTCGACCTGCGGATTGAGGAGGGCTATGTATGCGCCAAAAAGTAACATGTGTAACTATGAAACAAACAGAGAAGAGGAAAATAGTACCAAGATTTATTATAAAAGTGGACTCCTGCTTTGGGGATGTGTGGTTGGAAAATCTCAAAATTGGTCATGTATATTTTTATCAAGGTGAATAAAGGATTGAAGTCTTTTGGAGCTTTTAATTGGAACTTTTTCTGAGGAATTATTTCCAAAGGATGAATACAAGGAGAAGTTGATTCATGACCATTTGATGTTAGTGTACATTTTTTGCCAATTGTTTATATTTTACTAATTTATGCAATTATTCATTTCTATCAATTGTTTACATCAGTAAAATACTATTAATTGGTTATGAATGTGACTGTAGGAACATACTTAATATCATTTATGTGAATTGAATATGTTAGTAAGGTTTATTCCATGGAATGTGAATTCTTTCCTATTTCTGATAATTAATCTTTATGCCTGCAATTACTTGTTGTTACTGTTAGACTAATAATAGACATAGGTTAGAAAAGGATTTCGTTTGCATAATAGATTAGGAATGCATTTATTATTTAGAAGATATTAAATGAGTGTCTATTTTTCGAGAGAAATATATTTAATTGGTGAAAATCGGGCTCACATACTGGAGGATATTTCCATGCTGAATGAGAGTGGATCTAATTGGGACCTACCATTGGGAAATTTTCCCCTTATTGATGTAGTTCATTTTTACCCGTCAACAGAATGGCACCACAAGGAGGGAAAATGACAAGTTGACCCCGTGGAGCCATTCATTTTAATTCTTCTAGTCATTAAAGGCTCCTACTCAACTCCTTGTATGGATATGTTTTTCTTGTCCATTATCAATTGAAACTCTTAAAAAGACAGTCTTACACTTGTCAAAAGTTAATTTTTATGGTGAAGGATATGTATCTACACGTGAACATGTCATTCAATTCTTGCATAATAATTTTTCTCATGATATTGTAAATGATGTAATTGTGTGCATATTATTTTTCCTTACTTTCAAAGGTCGGGATGAAAAATGGTGTGAGACTTTACCAACTGCCTATATTCATACATGGAAACAATTTTTGTATAACATCTAGTACGATTTTGATGATTTATATAGTGAAATAGAATCTCTTGGAAGACAACAAGGTGAATCATTGGAAGACTTTTTTTTTTAATATTTTCAATACTTGCCATAGATTTACTTTGGATGATAATCCCTCTATAACGAAAATCATTGAATAGTATCTATATCTTCTCTCCCTTTAAAATGAGCAATCAGGCAGAACATGTTGATTTGGATTCAAATGAAAATCTCAAGGATACAACTGTTTTGGTTGAACAACATATGATGGGGTATTTCTTCACTTTTAGGGATATGAATCAGGGAGAACATGTTATTTCATAAGAAGTGCATGTTACCTCTCATCATCTTACTCCACATATATTTTCTCTTGATAAAAAAGAGACCTCTTATGCATATAATTCAAGCTCAATCGTTTATGAGGTTGGTTTGTGTTAGCACAAGGATTTTTGATAGAGTGGTGGTTTTTCCTTCGGAAATAACCCCTTGGTGAAAAATGCAAGAAAGGGATCTTATCACGACCCACTTTATATTTTTATCCTAAGTTTTTTTGGTGATTTGACGGCCTTGGTGTGTTGTTCTAAGAAGCACGCAGATCTTAGCGGTTGAGCATGGAGTGCTAAGATCTATGGTCCACATCCAATATCAGACCCCCCTGACCTTTATTCCTTTAACCGGGGGGGGGTGTCCGAGTTTGTGGTTTTCTGGCGTAGGGCCCCCATAACTTGTCGCCTCCACAACAAATTGGACCCCCCTGCACTCTCATTACTACTTACCACCTACCCCCCCTCTGAGTATACCGCTATACCATCTCCCATACCACCCACGCTCCCGCCGACACCTGTCCTCCACTCGCCCGACCACATGCTTGTCCCTTTCCCATTGTCATTTCTTCCCCTCTCACCTCCCGACATATGTACTCCATGTCACCTCCACTATGTTGTCATTTTCCTCTCGTACCTACCACTCCGCTCTTCCACGACGTTCTCTCCCCTTGCCACATCCCCCTCACACCTTTACACTACAGCTTCCCCGAGTGTTTCCGCTCACTCATTCCCATTAACCGCAAACCACATCCTTCCACATGGTCATTTCTCACTCATTGCAGCCTGCGCGTTTATGCCAAGCAACTGGCCCACTCACCTTCATCTTCCTCCATGTTCACCTGTGCGTTCACTCTGCAAAGGTCCAGCAAGAATACATGTGGCAAAGATTAGAGAATGGTCGTCACGTTTTCCAGGTGTCGGGTTGACTAAGACCCATCCTGATCCCGATGCAGGTAGTTAATGAAAGTGAGGGAAGTGGTCGAAACCTCATATCATCACATAAATGGAAATCCATAAAGGACTGGTAGACCTGAGATCATGTCTGACAAAGAGATGCATGCATATTCTGACAGAGAAGACACAAACTGACTAATCTAAAGCTCGCGTCTAACAAAAGGCTGCATGCACTGTATGTAGAGAAGGTTAATATGTAAAGCCTTGAAATATTTGAATTGATCGTGCTTCGGGTGGTTATAGGTAGTTTTGATTATAAGTATGTAATTTTGATATTTTGTTAAGGGGGGATGGTCAAGCAAGGCTCCCGCATTGTAAAATTTTGATGAAGCATACTGGCTCTCTGGTTATGTAACTTGATTTGAGACTTGTTGATCAATATAATTTAGCTTCATTCCATCATACTTATCTTTGATACTAAAGTATCCATGACTGAAGGATTCACATGGATTGTTATAGTTGTATTGTGATGGATGTTTTATTACAGTGTTGTTATAGTGTTCTTCAGTTTCCTAAAACTTTGAATCTAAGAGGATCTTGTGTTTGAAGTTTTTTCTCCTTAGGCTGCTTGAAGACCTGATGTCCATAGCATACCTCTACACTTTCCTCACTAAAGTCTTCTTGCTACTCACCTTTACTACAACTTACTAACTGAAGTTGATCAAGACCTCAATTACCTGTGCGTGCTAGTCTAGTTTTCTGAGTTAAAAAGATATTATCTTGAATCTTACCCATTTGACCCCTTTAAAACTCATTCATAGTGACATATAAACTGATGGGTACTGGGATTACCTTCTATGCAATCAGAGGGTGACTCTCAGTGCTAAAATTCTTGGTGTCGTTGTTGGGGAACGAATTTAAGACATTTCCTTGGGATTGAACGACACAGCTTGTTGGTTCTAAAGGTGCATTAGAACTCAGTAAATCAAAGATTCCAACTTGCATCTGGTGACTCCACTGTTTCAGTTGTGTCTGTGAAAGGAAGACACACGAGGTCCACTCCACAACTGCCTCTAGCAACGCTTGAAGTTGACCTAGAGAAAATTATCAGAAAAGGAAAGGCCCCTCTAGATTGAAATTCAGCTTCTATACCTGGTGACTCTGGTAATTTTCATAATCCTTCTTTAAAAAATCCAGTAGTTGCTTCTCATTCACCTATTTTACCACCTGTTGGAGTTTCTAAAAATTCAAATTTTGGGAATTTTCCTATTAATTTCTCCTCTCCTAATCTCTATCTAAAAGGAGAAATCTTTGAGACCCATGTTTCCCCTGAAGTTGTACAGTGGTTTAAACCCAGGACCTTAGAATATTTTCCTACTCCGGGCTTTACTACTCCTCCTCCAATTAGAGTTGTTGCATTAAAATAAGGGGAAACCTCTATTCCTTCGAGCCCCATATATTTCTCTCCAAATCCTCAGTTGTTTCCCCTTTCTCCCAGAAGCACAGTTCCAGTATCCCTTGTTCAAAATCCATATCCTCTTGGTTCTCCTCTGGCTCACATCCCGATGGCAGGTGCTAATCCTCCCAAAAATAGAATGGATGCCATAGTGGCTGCTAGATATGCCCCTCTCATTTTTCCTCAGCCCTTGAATGCTCTTCCAATTGGTGGCTACCTCAAGCAGTTGCCTAAGTTCATGGGTGGGGGAGAAATAACTGCAGAGGAGCACCTTGCAGCCTTTTATAGTTATGTAGACAATTATTTCATTATGAATGAAGATGTATGGATGATAATTTTTGTTCATACCCTTGATGGTGAGGCTAGGAAATGGTTTAGGGACTTGGCTCCTGGATCTATTGATGGGATTGAAGCCCTATATGATGCATTCTTAAGACATTGGGGGGATACAAAAGATTTCCTTTACTATATTATAGAGTTTGGATCACTTAAGAAAGGAGAAGGGGAATCTGTTTATGACTTTTCAAAGAGGTGTAATAAAATGTATAATAAGATTCCTGCTGAGATTAAACCTACAAAAACCTCTGCCAAAATTACTTATGCTAGTGATTTTGACCTTGATTTATGCCTTATGTTAAGAGAAAGAAGAGCTACTTCCTTAGCCCATATGCAAGAAGCAAACCTAAAAGTGGAGTCCAATATATTGAAAGTTGACAAACTTAGGAGTAAGGTTGATAGAGACGGAGGAAAGGGGAGGTCTGAAGCTTCAACCTCTGGTTCCTCAGCTGCCCATCCTCAAGTAGAAAAATTGACCAAGCTGGTAATGTCACTTTCTGTTGAGGTGGAAAGCTTGAAATTGGAAGGAAAGCAGAGCTATAGAAATCCCCCTAATGTTGAAAATAGGGGTAAATTTAGAAGACCAAATAACACCCCTCAGATTATCCAAAAAGATCAAAGAAATAGGGATAGGGATGATCAGAGAATCCAAGCCCCTCTCCAAAATAACCTTGTTACTGATGAATAAAGAGAGGAAGAAGAGGTTGATCCTGAAATCCATTGTCTTGGAGACACCTCCTAATTTCCCCATTTAACCCAATATCCATATGATGATTCTCTCATGGATAGCCAACTAAATGAGATGAGAAAGGGGGACAAGACCTGTAGTAGTCCAAATAAATACAAACTCAGGTCCAAAAAGAAAGAAGGGAAGTCTGACATTCCTGATCATCCTACTAGAGAAGATAAGCCTTTTAAAGATGTAGTAGACAACACCAAAGATAAGAAGGCACAGAACTCCCCACCAGTGGTCAAAAGCCCTGTCCCAGAAGTGAAGGATATTTTGAAGCCTCCTTCTTGTTTTATCTTTGAGCATGAGATTAAAAACATTAGGATACCTGTACCTTTTTTTTGAGTTGATAAAAAATGCAGAGTTTAAAAAACATCTTTCCAAAATGTTGCAGCCCGAACCCTCCTCAAATGCCATTGATTCAATAAATCTTCAAGATGAAAATCCAATAGTCATCTAAGGTCCTTTGATAGAACATAGAGATTATTCATCCCCTCCCTTATAGACATCACTGAACATACATGATAAGGTGTTGCATAACTGTTTGATGGACTCAGGGGCATCTCATAATCTCATGCCCAAAAATGTCATGGATGAGCTTGGATTAGAAATCACAAACACTTACCATGACTTATATTATTTTGACTCTAGGAAAGTGAAGTGTCTTGGGGTCATCAAAGATCTGGTTGTGACCTTGTTTCAACTTCCCATGAAAAGTGTGATCATGGATATCGTGGTGGTTGATGTTCCCCCCAAGTTAGTCATGCTCTTGTCAAGATATTGGATAAAAATACTTGGGGGAACCTTACAAATGGACCTCACATATGCTACCATTCCTGTGTTTGGGGGGGAGCATAGAATACTTTACAGGGAAGCCCGGTTGGCCTACATTATTAGTGATGAAGAAAACCCCACCATCTATCCCATTTTTTCACTTGATACTTATTTTGGATCCATTTTATTGCAGCTCATTGATGCTTCTGAACCTCCTCTTGAAATTAGAAAACAATCCATTACTTTTTGTGAAGATTCTCCTCCAATCACTTATGTTTGGAAGATGTTATTTGACGGAGCCTCTTCTAGGGAAGGTGTTGGTCTTGGAGTGGTCTTTGTATCACCTACTCAAGAGACTATACCCTTTTCCTACAAGTTAGAATTTGAAACTACCAATAATGTGGCAGAGTATGAAGCTCCTGTTTTGGGTTTGAGGGATGCAAAAGACATGGGGATTGAAGAGATTTCAGTGTTTGGGCATGCTGAATTAATTGTCCATCAGATAAAACATTTCTATCAATCTAAGCACCCTAGTATAATAACTTATAGAAATGAAGTGTGGGACCTACTTGATAGTTTTTTCTTATCTTTCAACATTTCATTTATTCCAAGAGAAGAAAATACCATGGTTGATTCTTTGGTTGTTTCAGTAAGTAATTTCAGAGTCCTTTTTTCACCTAAACTCAAGTATGATGTAGAAGTAAAATATATACCCTCTATACCTGACAATGTCAACCATTGGAAAGTGTTTGAGGATGATCTTGAGATCAAAACATTCCTTAAGACTATTGGTGAGTTTTTTGCATTACATATTGACCAAGATCATGATTCTGAAAGTAATCTTCATGTTGATGTTTTCCTAAAGAAAATTGCTAATAATCATATTGTCCAGTTGCCTAGCAATCATATTCCAAAGGGTCTATTTCCTTTATAAAAACTATTTGACAGGAACGATGTGGCAGTAAAAGTTAAATGTTCAACCGATGATGCTAATGTAACTGAGTGCAATATTGGTACATAGAAGGATCCAAAATTTGTCAAGTTGTCAAGCAGATTGTCAAGGGAACAAAGAGATGAATATGTTGAACTGTTAAGAGAATTTGATGATATGTTTTCCTAGACATATGAATATCTCATAACATACAACACAAGTGTCATTGAACATAACATCCCATTGAAGGAAGAGGACAAACCATTTAGGTAGAAATTGAGACAAATAAATCCTATGATGCTGCCTATTATGGAGAAAGGGGTAAAAAATCTTTTGGATGCCAATATTATCATTCCTTTGAGGTATTCTGAATGGGTGGCCAAATTGGTCCCAGTGATAACAAAGAATGGAGAAATCAGAATTTGTGTCGATTTCCAAAATCTGAACAGAAGCTCTAAGAAGGATAACTACCCCTTGCCAAAGATGAAGCACATATTACAGAGGGTGACAGGTGCATCTAGGATATCTATCATTGATGGATTTTTTGTCTACAATGAAATATATGTCTTGTCTGAAGATAGAGAGAAGACAACCTTCACTACTCCTTGGGGTACATTCATGTATGTTAAGATGCCCTTCGGATTGATGAACACAGGAGCGACCTTTCAGCGAGCCATGTACATAGCCTTTATTAGAGAGAAGGACAAGTTTTTAGTCATCTATTTGGATGACATAACAGTTTTCTCACAATCTGATAAAGAACATTATGATTATTTGAAAAAGGTCTTCTTGAAATGCAGAAAATTTGGTCTCTCTTTCAATCCCAAAAAGTCATTGTTTGCCATGAAGGAGGGAAAATTATTGGGGCACATAGTATCAGCTGAGGGGATAAGGATTGATTCAATAAGGGTAGAAGATATCCAAACCTTACCACTCCCTAGATCTAAGAAAGAAGTTCAGTCTTTCTTGGGGAAAATTAATTTTTTGAGGAGGTTTGTTTCTAATTTTGTTGAATTGGTAAAGTATATTACAACCATGTTGAGGAAAGGAAATTAAATCAAATGGACTATTGAATCTCATAGTTCTTTTGATCAAATAAAGAAGGACTTAACTGAAGCACCCATGCTCACCATTCCTGACTACTCCAAGGATTTTATGATTTTTTCCTTCGATTTAGTCGACACAATAGCAGTTGTTTTATTTCAGAAAAATGTTGAAGGGTTAGAGAAGCCCATTGCCTTTTTCAGTAGGGAATTGAGAGATGCTGAAATAAAATATGACATCATGGAAAAGCAGGCCTATGCTTTGGTGAAATCCCTCAAGGCTTTCAGGGTCTATGTTCTACATTCAATGTTCATTGCATATGTTCCTTCATCTTCTGTGAAGGAGATTCTCATTTAGCCTGACATAGACGGAAGAAGGAGCAAGTGGATTGCCAAAATCCTTGAATTTGATCTTGAAATAAATCCCACCAAATTGGTTAAAGGCCAAGGTTTAGTTAGGTTGATGGATGAACCTAATTGCAAATATTTGGGGGTTAATTTCATCATCACTTTCTCAGAAAATAAGTAAGTTGAGTTTTTTGATAAAGGTTCTTAAGTCATCCCTCCACTGGCAGAATGTACTTGGTACAAGGACATTATATTTTTTTTGCAAGAGTTGCGTCCTCTTGATGGTATGGACAAGAATAAGGTAAGGGAAAATTATTAAATCAATTAGATATTGTCGTATTGATCAAGTCTTGTATTGGAAAGACCCTCTGGGAGTACTTTTGAGATGTTTAGACCCACATGAGGCCCAAAAGATTATGTTTGATTTTCATGACATTTTATGTGGGGGACATCACTTCTGGAGAACTACAGCTTATAATATCCTCAGGGTTGGTTATTTCTGGCCTATTCTATTCACCGATGTTTGTTCAAAGATCAGGGCTTGTGTTAAGTGTCAAAAATTCTCTAGAAAGCAGTAGCTCAAGTCTTTGCCATTGAATACTGTGATAGCTTGAGGACCCTTTCAGTAGTGGGGCATAGATTTTATTGGTGAAATTCATCCTGATTCAAGTGGTCAGCACAGGTGGATCTTGAATACCATTGATTACTTTATCAAGTGGATAGAAGCCATCCCCACAAGGAGTGCTTCCCACAATGTAATCATTTTTTTTTCTTGAGGATATTATGGAAATATTTGGTTGTCCAAATAGGATTGTCACTGATAATGCTGCATCTTTCAAGGATGAACCATTTATCTAGTTTTGTGAACAGTTTGGAATCACATTGATTCACTCTACTCCCTACTACCCTCAAGGGAATGGGTTGGTAGAGTCCTCTAACAAGAGCCTTATAAAGATCATCAAAATATTGTTAGAGGACAACAAGAAAGCATGGGATTCAAAGCTCAATTTTTCTTTGTGGGCTGATAGAGTGACAACAAAGAGGTCTCTTGGTGTCTCCCCTTTTTATCTTGTGTATGGAATTGAGGTCATTTTTCCTTCTCATCTTTCCTTTCCTGTGGCAAAATTATTTTAGGACTACCAAGGAGAACCTGATGATATGATTAGAAGAATACAAAAGTTGGTATAAGTGCAACAGACTAGGGATAATATACTAGACAAAGCACATGACCATCAACAAAAGATCAAGTAGGCCTTTGACAAGAAGGTAAGTAGAGAAGATTTTTAGTTGGGAGATGTAGTACTCAAATGGGATGCACCCAAGTAGGACAAAGGAAAGCATGGTAAATTCTAAGCCCTCTGGATTGGACCCTTCAAAGCTTCTGAGGTATTTTCAAATAATAATTACAAGTTGCAGAATTTGTAGGATGTTGAAGCTTTTGGTGGCCCTGTAAATGAGCATTTTCTGAAAAAGTTCTTTGCTTGAGCCATGAGTGGATTTTTCATGCCATTGTAAATATCATTCTTCTTTTTTTTTTTATAACTGACCCCATAGCCCTAAGATAAGGCACTGAAACTACTAGAGTTCTTAGAGCCTCGCAGGGAGGTCTCTATTGCCCATGGAGCCTATGTTAGCACAAGGATTTTTGATAGAGTGGTGTTTTTTCCTTAGGAAATAACCCCTTGGTGAAAAATGTAAGAAAGGGGTCTTAGCACGACCCACTTTATATTTTTATCCTAAGTTTTTTGGTGATTTGACGACCTTGGCACATTGTGCTAAGAAGCACACAGATCTTAGTGGATGAGAATGGCGTGCTCAGATCTACAGTCCACATCCAATATCGGACCCCCCCCGACCTTTCTGCCTTTAACGGTGGGGAGGGGGGGGGGGGTATGAGTTGGTTTTTTTTTGGCACGGGTCCCCCACAACGTGTTGCCTCCAAAGTAATGCAAACCCCCCTGTGATTTACTGGATACCACCTACCCCCCCCTTCGAGTAAACTTCCAGACCATCTCCCATACTTCCTGCGCTCCCACTGAAACCTGTCATCCACTCGTCCGACCGGAAGTTTGTCTCTTTACCGCTGTCATTTCTTCCCCTCTCACCTCCTAACATATATACTCCATGTCACCTCCACTATGTTTTCATTTTCCTCCCGGACCTACCACCTCTCTCTGCCACCTCGTTCTCTCCCCTTTCCACACCCCCCTTATGCCTTCACACTTCATCTTCCCCGAGTGCTGGCGCTCACACATTCCTAGTCACTGCCAACTACATCCTTCCACATGGTCGTTTCTCACTCATTGCATCCTACAAATTTGCGCTAAGCATCTCACCCGCCCTCCATCGTCTTCCTCCACGTCTGCCTGCGAGTTGATATGTAAAGGTCCAGCAAGAATACAGGTGGCAAAGATCATAGAGTGGTTGTCACATTTTCCACTTGTCGGGTTGACTCAGGCCCATATTGATCTCAATGCAGGTAGTTAATGAAAGTGAGGGAGGTGGTTGAAACCTCATCTCACCCCATAAATGGAAATCCAGAAAGGACTAGCAGACCTGAGATCGCATCTGACAAAGAGTTGCATGCGCAGTCTAACAGAGAAGACACAAACTGACTAATCTGAAGCTCACATATGATAGAAGGATGCATGCACTATCTCCAGAGAAGGTTTAGATGTAAATCCTTTAAATATTTGACTTGATCGCGCCTCTGAAGGTTTTAGGTAGTTTTGAGTATAAGTATGTATTTTTGATATTTTGTGAAGGGGGGATGGTCGAGAAAGGCTCCCGCATTGTAAACTTTTGATGAAGCATATTGGATCTCTGGTTATGTAACTTGATTTGAGACTTTTTGATCAATATATGTTATCTTATTTCCATCTTACTTACCTCTGATACTGAAGTATCCATGATTGAAGGATTCACATGGATTGTTATAGTTGTATTGTGATGGATGTTTGATTACAATGTTGTTATAGTGTTCTTCAGTTTCCTGAAACTTTGAATCTAAGAGGAACTTATGTTTGAATTTTTTCCTCCTTAGGTTGCTTGAAGAACTGATGTCCATAGAAAACCTCTACACTTTCCTCACCAAAGTCTTCCTGCGACTCACCTTTACTACAACTCACTGATTGAAGTTGATCAAGACCTCAATCGCCTATGTGTGTTAGTCTAGTTTTCTGAGTTAAAATGATATTGTCTTGAGTTTTACCCATTTTACCCCTTTAAAACTCATTCATAGTGACATAAAACATGATGGGTACTGGGCTTACCTTTTATGCGATCAGAGGGTGACTCTCAGTGAAAACAGTTTGAAAGAACAAAAGAAGGAAACAATTCCTTCTGATAATGAGTCATTTTGGATTCAACTGATGGTTATGTCAGGCTCTCATTATTATACTTTATCTTTTTCATCAAAGGAAATGTAGGAGGAAACTTTCCATAGAAATGAATATATCTCTCATGTTCTTGAAAATCTGACACTTACCTTAGAAATTAAAGAAATTGAATCAATCTTTTTTAAGCATGATTGTGGTATTGAAATAGTTTCTATTAGTTTAGCTGAGAAAATTCAAGAAGGTGCTCCTATATTTATCAAGTCAATCTTTGAGCTTTCTCATTCTAAATTTTTTTGTGGTTTTCTCCCATCTATTAACAATGTGTATGTTTTTTAAGATACTATGTATTTAAACATTTTTTAAGAGAAAAAAAAATGCTAATAAGTTAACTAAAGAGGAATATATAAATACACAATGTATAACACTTTCAACACAACAATTTACATCTTGCTCAAAATATAAAAGTAATGTGAAGGAAGAAGGTTTTGATTGTGAAACAATTCCTTGTGTGGTACTTTCGGATTCACAATTAAAACTAATCTTGAATGTGCCTATGGAAGAAAATATGCCCTTCAAGGATATTTCTTTTTAAAATGATTAGTTTACTGAGAGGCATTTCATTATCTCACCTCTACTACTTATTATTATTTGTACCATGATATTTTTATGGTTGTGCTATGTAGGTGGTTATTTATGATATTTTTCAAATTCTTTCTACATGGCCAAAACTTAATAAGGTACAATATGTTCATAATTTACATGTACAGGATGGAGAGAATGTGATTCCTTCCCATAAATGTTTTAGTTTTCTTCCTTATCAACCTTTCGCATGGGAATAAGAAGTTGCTCGCATCAACATGTTGAAGACGACTCTGCAACGTTTGACCCAATATCCACTTGGGAAACTTTTATTTATGCCCTCAAGGAGAAATACTACCCTGTTGGAAACTATGATGACTGGTACATGAGATGGACAAATCTACATCACGAGAGAGACTAGACAATGGCATAGTACACCAAGATATCCCATAGCTTGTGCACAAATTTGGGTATTAAATATTCATAGCGGTACATGGTCATGAAGTACCACAGTGGCCTACATAGGTACATCCAAACATATATGGATCTCATGTACATCTCCTCATTGGGAGCCACTTATCGATATGATGTCAAGATCTAGAAAAATTTCAAGAAAAAGAATAAGTAGGATTTCAGTTCTGCAAACATCATAGTCGATGCACGGTAAAGGTGGTCCTAAATCCCAGAGAAAAGTACAAAGAAAAGATGGAAAGCTTTAAGACAACTATTCTAAGACACAAGAAAAGAAGGGTAATGGGAAGTGGTACACGGACATTGGAAACTGGTGTGAGTTCAAAAAAATCCCTTGGCACAACACTCATAAATGTCCCTCCAAACAATCATTCTTGGTTGATGTTGGTCCTAAGGTCTGTACCTGACTGCTAAAGGGAAACTCTAGGACACCTATCTGTTTAGAATTCTTGCTTCTTTTAACTTTTTGTTGGTTGGTCAGAGGGTTATTATATCAAGACAAAGGTAAGGTGGGGTTGGAAGAATGGTATGGATGAGGGACCTCCTTGGCTGATGGAACACTAATGACAGACCAGTGAAATAATAGAAAACAAAGGGAAACAATAAACTACTCAATGAATAATCTACTGCAAGAAGTTCGATACTTAAAATATCATTTCAAGACATCAAACATATATCAAAACACAATAACTCCCATAGGTTGCAGAAAAAAAGTCTTCACCAAAGAATTATTTGTTTGACAGGTTTTATATCAGTAAAAATAAGTCATATTATAGTTGAAAGGAAATGAAATGTATGTTTCACAAATAAAAAAGTGTATTCAAGATAAGAATGAAAACACATGAAGAGTTGAACAAAACAATGTCATCAAGTGTATGTTCACCAGGTAGAGATTTTTAATCCATGCATAATACGGGTCCAACCAGTCTGTTGTGTTTCTATTCTTTCCTCAAAAATCTGACCTTTACAATATCCAAAAACTAACTATTTGACAGAGTTGCAGAGGTTCTCTTCCCTAGGGGACTAAGACCTAATTTTAGGTAACTATTCGTAAAACAAATTATTAACTTGACTAAGACACTAGACTTAATCAACAAGAGTGGTTCTTATCACACATATAAGACCACTCTTGTATCTAATCTAAGACAATGCTAGAATAAATCAAATAAAAACTACTACTGTCTCTGAGACAGAACTGATGCATGCGTTAGAGGAACTAAATTGGAAGAAAATAGGCCACGGGGTGAAAAAAAGAGCTCTACATTGAGCGATGGAATGCCTGGGAGCTATTGGAGGTCACTGGAGCTAACATGGTTGCATGTGCAGAACCTGATGAAGTGTTCTAGAACTAATATAGATCGGCCCATGACTGAGACTTAACTCTCTGTCGTACTCTTTCTCACCTGTAACTGGACCTACTTATTGATTTCTCTGTGATGAGATGATCATGAACAGAAAGACATGGAGGTGGGGCATCCAATAGGAAAACATGACGCATGAAGGTGGATGATGTGGATGTAGATGAAGTGGAGGGGAGGTGGATGTGATGTAGTGTCACATAAGCACGTGATTGTGGAAGTTGTTGAGGGAGGTTTGGGTCCACAGTGCCTTTGGGCCCACAATCCCCCACAAAATGTCACGTACCTTTCCAACAAAATCATGGTTTAAATTGTGGGACCACCCTTTAAAATTATATCCATCAATCTGATCACAATCTGAGACCTAAGTGACATTCACCTGTTGCAAGGATCAATGGTTCAGGTTGATTTGAGATCAACGATCTATGCTTACTTCGGGATTCTAGGCTTGGGAAGTTTCAAATGTTAGGCTTGGAAATTTCCCAGAGGAAAATCGCCGAAGTGACATGGCGGCCCAATGTCATATGATGTCACGACTGTTGAGGTGTCTTGGAACAAAAGGTGACACATGTCACATGGAAATGGGCGACTGACACAACCAAATCACCTGAGATGAATGCCACATGTCCTGCCTCATGAGTGTGCCACATGTCTCAACTGTTGGTTGCCACGTGCTTCGGCACTTCGGGACTCCGGCTCGCCGGGCTTCGAGAATTTGAAAAAGTTAAGTGTGGAGATATCCCAGAGGAAAATTGTTGAAGTAAATGATATGTTTCCGCATGTCCTGATGGATGAACGATCGAGATTCTCTTCAGAAGTTCAGGTTTCAGGAGTTTCAAATGTGAAGCATGAAAAATATCTCGGAGGAAAATATCCGAAGGGAATGATCTACTGCCATGTGTCCCCTCTGATGGATGGTCTAGATTTACTTCGGGACTTCGGGTCTTTGGCTCTTTGGGACTTTCGAATGTGAAACCTGAAAAATCTCCTGGAGGAAAATCCCTAAAGTGAATGATCTGCTTCCACGTGTTCTTGTCGATGGATGGTCCAGGTTCACTTCAGACGTTTGGGCTTCGGGAGTTTCAAATGTTTTTTCTTTGAAATCTCCCAGAGGAAAAATCACCGAAGTGGATGATCTTCTTCCACCTTTCCTTGACGAAGGATGGTCCAGGTTCACTTCGGACATTCGGGCTTTGGGATTTTCGAATGTTTGTGCTTTGAAATCTCCCAGAGGAAAAATCATCGAAGTGGATGATCTTCTTCCACGTGTCCTTGCCGATGGATGGTCCAGGTTCACTTTAGACGTTTGGGCTTCGGTATTTTCTAATGTTGGTTCTTTGAAATCTTTCGAAGTGGTACGAGACCAGAGTGATGTGGCAGGCTCTCGGAACTTCGACCCTTCAGCTCTTCGAAAATTTGAAGGTTTTGGTTCATCGGAAATTCAGAGGCTTCGACACTTCAGAGGATTCGACACTTAAGAAGATTTGAACGAATGGCAAGTTTAGATGCCCGAGCGTCGAAGTCACAGAGTCATTCTTGTTAAATCCCATGCGAGTTTGAGACTCTGAATGTGTAGGATCCATTGATCTGCATCGATTGTTGGATCTTCAGCTTTGAAGGCTTGACCTGTCTACTTGGATTTAATTCTAAGCCTGAAATGGACTGCTTTGATTTGTTGCCTTTTTCAATGAGCGTTTCCTGTGCATGTAAAAAGGCTTGGTCGACCTGTTGTGAGCTCAATCAATGGAAAACATGATGACAAACATTCCAAACCAAATATGACATGTATTTAATCCTTCGAGAGAAAAAGAAACAAAAATCCGCAAAGACTCAAAAAAATAAGAACCAGGTCACTCAGAAATAGGAGACTGACTTAAGCAGCCAGAAGAGGAAGAATTGATGAAGGCATAGGGAAAAGAGAGAGGAGAGGCAAGGGTGGAGACCTAGGTTACAACATTGTCTCCAACTGGGGATAGCTTGTCCCTGTGAGGTGCTAATAAATGTAGATCAATGCCTTGAGATTAAATAACTTCTCTTACCTCCCATTTCTTACCTTTGTTTCTGTCTTCCACCCCTGTGTATTTACTACTGTCCCTCAACCATGCATTTTATTGACTAAAAAACCAAGACTACACCTTAGTTCCTGTGTTGGGCTATGGAGTCTTTACTAAAAATTGAAAATGAAACTAAACCCCAGTGTCTTTGTTTGCCTATGGAGTCTCTTATTCAAACAAACTACTGAAAACCAACATAATGAAAAAAAAATCGCGAACTAAAAATTAAATGATAGAACTAGGAGCTTATTCTCCTACTACCTACTCTATTCACCTGAAACCAACACAATCATGTGTAATTCCACTTCCAATGAAACCAAGAAAACATTTGACTAAGAATCGTAACTATGTGTAGTTCATTGTTTAGAATAATCCAAAGAGGATATATCAAGCGTGACAAAAAGTTGGCAGGCATCTGGTACTTACAGTTGCAAATGATGATCATGGTAAAACTTTCAACCTTTGGGATTTTGTAAAAATAAGAATCCATCCATCTCGCTATTAGATCTTGAAACTCATGAAAATCCTCCAAGTGATTGAGAGGAAAAATTTGTTGTTGCATGAGATCTTCATTATAAACAAGACTGAGTTTCTCTTGTCCTCGTTGAAACATCTCATGAAAGTCATGTGATTCACAACCATAAAGGGCAGAAAAACACCCTTGATACTGCTCATCTTGTTGTTTGAAATGAATGGGTATGTCTCTTGCATTTTTGGTTTGTCCTTGTTCTAGCTCAAAAATGTCATCTTCAGACTTATAGATTTCCTGTTGCTCAACAATTTCAGAAGGAAGGGGAAAAACATGTCTGTGACCTTCAACATCACTTTCCTCATAGTTAATCAAATCTTAATGAGAACATAGAACAATAGATGTATCATAAAATCGACTATCTGAGTCACCTATAATAATGCAAGATGTATCCAAAGCCTTGTTATCATTAATTTCATCCTTAATGTAATTCCCAACATCATCCTTTTGAATAAAAGGATGAGAAGAAGACTCGTATGTAAATGATTCTTCCTCCACTTCATCAACGAAAAAGTCCCCTTTACTTTCACTACTATAATAACTAATAAGTGACTGTCCAATATGATATTCAAATTCTTCACAACAGTTCTCAAAAACTGAATCAGCTGGAAAAAACCTTTTACAATGCTTACTGAATGCAGCATGGAATTGTTCCAGGGAAGAGATGCTAGCAGGGAGAAAGGATCGATACCACTCATGAGCATCTCCCTCTAATGAGTACATGAACATATTCATTAGTACATCCTCATGATGCATTCCCCACTGACGCATGATTTCATTAAACTCAAGAAAATGCTCAGCATGGTTGTCATCTCTATGTTCTCTAAATTTGGGCAAAAAATCACCCCACTCATCTATAGTAGGAACAAAATTTGAAAAACCAGGAACAACATAGAAATTTAAAGGAGAAAACCTCCAAGTCAAGATGGCTTCCATCTAAAACTATGACTTCTTAAAACTGTGGAGTCGCCACTGGATTCTTTAACCATGGAGTCATCAGGTGAATGATATGCAGTCTGAATATGTCTGGTCTTTGTTAACCATCATAGATCAGATTTGATCATTGTTGTTCTCCCAAGGAAATATATTCCATTACTCTGTTCCCCGGCAACGACGCCAGAAGATGTTGGTCCTAAGGTCTGTACCTGACTGCTAAAGGGAAAAGCTAGGCCACCTATCAGTTTAGAATGCTTGCTTATTTTAAATTTTTGTTGGTTGGTCAGAGGGTTACTCTATCAATAAAAAGGCAAGGTGGGGTTGGCAGAATGGTATGAATGAGAGCCCTCCTTGGCTGATGGCACACTAATGAAAGACTAGTGAAATAATATAAAACAGAGGGAAACAACAAACTAATCAATGAATAATCTATTGCAAGAAGTTCGATACTTAAAATATCATTTCAAGACATCAAACATGTATCAAAACACAATAACTCCCACAAGTTGTAGAAAACAAATCTTCACCAAAGAATTAGTTGTTTGACAGGTTGCATATCAGTAAAAATAAGTCATACAATAGCTGAAAGGAAATGAAATGTACGTTGCACAAATAAAAAATAGTATTCAAGAAAAGAATGAAAACACATGAAGAGTTGAACAAAACACTGCCATCAAGAGTATGTTCACCAGGTAGAGAGCTTTAATCCATGCATAATACTAGTCCAACCAGTTTGTTGTATTGTTATTCTTTCCTCAAAAATCTGACCTTTACAATGTCCAAAAACTAACTATTTAACATATTTGCAGAGGTTCTCGTCCCCAGGGGACTGAGACCTAATTTCAGGTAACTGTTCATAAAAAAATTTATTAACTCGACTAAGACACTGGACTTAATCAACAAGAGTGGTTCTTATCACACACAAAATACCACTCTTGTATCTAATCTAAGACAATGTTGGAATAAATCAAATAGAAACTACTATTGTCTCTGAGACAAAACTGATGCATGTGATGGAGGAACTGAATTGGAAGAAAATAGGCCATGGGGTGACAAAAAAGATCTCTTCATTGAGCGATGGCATGCCTGCGATCTATTGGAGGCCACTGGAGATAACATGGTTACATGCGCAGAGACTGTTGAAGCATTCTGGAACTAATCTGCATTGACCCGTGACTGAGACTTAACTCTCAGTCGTACTATGTCTCTCCTATAACTGGCCCTACTTCTTGATTTCTCTGTGATGAGATGATCATGAATAGGTAGACGTGGAGGTGGGGCGTCCAATAGGAAAACAGGATGCGTGAAGGTGGACGACGTGGATGTAGATGAAGTGGAGGGGAGGTGGATGTGATGTGGTGTCACATAAGCACATGATTGTGGAAGTCGTTGAGGGTGGTTTCCGTCCACATAGCCTTTGGTCCCACAATCCCCCACAAACTACCACGTACCTTTCCAACAAAACAATAGTTTAAATTGTGGGACCACCCTGGAAAATTAACATCCAGGCATTTTGCATCCTCGCAATGAACTATAGCCATCAATCTGATCATGATATCATACCTAAGTGACATTCACCTGTTGCAAGGATAAATGGTTCAGGTTTATTTGAGAGCAACACTCTGAGCTTACTTCGGGAGTCCGAGCTTTGGGATTTTCAAACGTTAGGGTTGGAAATTTCCTGGAGGAAAATCATCGAAGTGACATGGCGGCCTGATGTCATATGATGTCACGGCTTCTGAGGTGTCTTGGAACGAAAGGTGACACATGTCATGTGGAAATGGGTGACTGACACAACCACATGACCTGAGATGAATGAAATGTGGCCTACCTCATGAGTGTGCCACATGTCTCAACTACTGGTTACCACATTCTTCGAAACTTCGGAACTCTGGCTCGCCAGGCTTCGGGAATTTCAAAATGTTAAGCGTGAAGATATCTAAGAGAAAAACCATCGAAGTAAATGATCTTTCACCACATGTCCTGGTGGATGAACGGTCCAAATTCTCTTCGAAAGTTCAGGTTTTGGCAGTTTCAAATGTGAAGCATGAAAAATATCTCGGAGGAAAATCTCTAAAGTGAATGATCTGTTGCCACGTGTCCCCTCTGATGGATGGTCTATATTTACTTCAGGACTTTGGGTCTTTGGCTCTTCAGGACTTTCGAATGTGAAAGATGGAAATATCCCTAATGAAAATCCCCGAAGTGAATGATCTGCTTATGTGTGTCCTTTTCAATGGATGGTCTTGGTTCACTTCGGACGTTCGGGCTTTGGGAGTTTCGAATGTTTGTTCTTTGAAATCTCCTGGAGAAAAAATCACCGAAGTGGATGACATTCTTCCATGTTTTCTTGTCGATGGATGGTCCAGGTTCACTTCAGACGTTAGGGCTTCGGGATTTTCAAATGTTTGTGCTTTGAAATCTCTCGGAGGAAAAATTTCTGAAGTGGATGATCTTCTTCCATGTGTCCTTGCCAATGGATGGTCCAGGTTCACTTCGGACGTTCGGGCTTCGGGATTTTTGAATGTTGGTGCTTTGAAATCTCTGGTAGTGGTACGGGCCCGGAGTGACATGGCAGGCTCTCGGGAGTTCAACTCTTCGGCTCTTTGGAAATTTGAAGGTTTCGTTTCTTTGACAATTCATAGGTTTCGACACTTCAGAGGATTCAACACTTCAAAATATTTGAACGAATGGAAAATTCAGACGCCCGAGCTTTGAAGTCACAGAGTCATTCCTGTTAAATTCTGTGTGATTTTGAGACTCTGAATGCATAGGATCCATTGATCTGCATCGACTGTTGGATCTCCATATTTGAAGGATTGACCTGTCTACTTGGCTTTAATTCTAAGACTGAAATGGATTTCTTTGATTTGCTGCCTTTGTCCATGAGAGTTTCCTGTTCATATAAAAAGGCTTGGTTGACCTGCTATGAGCTCAATCAATGGAAAATGTGATGACAATCATTCCAAACCAAATACGACATGTATTTATTCCTTTCATAAAAGTAGAAACATAAATGCGCAAAGACTCAAACAAATAAGAATCAGGTCACTCAGTAATGGGAAACTGACTTAACCAACCAAAAGAGGAAGAATTGATGAAGGCATAGGGAAAAGAAAGAGGAAAGGCAGGGGTGAAAACCTAGGTTACAACAAGTGATATGAAAGCCTCAAAGTCGGATGCCAAATCATACTTTGGTTTGGAACTAGATAAGGGAAAATGGATCACTGACGCAGAACCCGGTGTCACTATCTCCACCTACTTTGGGGAAAACCCCCCCTAGTCGGGGTCTAATGGCTAGGCAAAGGGTTGACTCTTTAAAATATAGAAACTGACCTATTCTTACCCAATCTCACGAACCCTAATGATTGATTTTAAACAAGGGAAAAATGAAAAATATGAAGAATGACACCTTGTATCCTTTTGTTCATAGTATATCCCCCTTATCTACTACTTGCTCCTAAGTTGCAGATATCCTCCCAAAGTTGACCTGAAACAACACAAAAAAAAATCTATAAGAGCATATATGCAATCGTTGTTTACATAAACATGTACTAATTCTCATGAAATAAGTTGTAAACATTCAAAATTATTCACAAGAACATACATGTATGAATTGGGAAAAGAAATCTCTCTTTTATTGATAACATATAAGGAAGATTAGAACTAGAATATTTAATGTCAACACTGCTCTACGAACCCTTCTTGGGTTCCTCGAATAAGAGTCCAAGTGCATTAATCCACAATCACTAGCAAATCCTCAAAATCAGCATGCAAAACTAAGGGGTTTGATGGATTTCATAAAGAGGATGAGAGAATGAAATTGTTGAGGATGGATACTCAGAACTAGATGCATAAGCTCAGAGAGAAAGAAGGAGAAATTTTTGAAAAGTTTATTTGCTTCTTCCAAATTTATCTCAAATGACCCCCCTAGGGCTATTTTTATATGGACATTTGATGGTTATTCAGTCGTGAGAAGGATTACAAAAGGTAAGAATGGTTATGCAACCCAAAATAGCCTATAAAAACCAACAAAGAGTGCACAATTTTTAATTTTTGCAACTTTTGTGAGTAAATGTGGGTTGTCAATGATCAGGTTGATAGTGTATGTGAGTTGTCTATGTATCAAGTAGTGTATGTATGTGGGTTGTGTTAGCACCATGATTTTCATAGCTAGGGTTAGAGGCAGGGATGATTTTAAGGATGAGAATTTATTTTAAAATGTATAAACCTTGGCGAATCTTACTAATCCTTCAGATCCCAAGTATAAATTATTGGCTATATTTTTGTAAAAATATTCAAATTTCTAAGGATTTTATATAGTTTTTATAAACTTTTGGCAATTTTTAAGGTAAAATAATTTTATCCTATAGAATTTGGGCGAATCATTTTTAAAATAGCGAATCTCGTTTTTGGAAAAACCATGGAAAATTAGCCCATGAGCAAATTTAGCCCCTAAAATCATCCATGGTTAGAGGTTTGTCAGCAGTTTGAAAATTCATGCATGTTATAACCAATATTGTTTTTATGCTTGGCATCACCTAACATCTCCAAGGGTCGGTTTCAAAAGGAAACTTTATCATTTATTCTTTCCATTTCCATTTGAAACTACGTGTTGCAAAATTTGTTGCGCATTGCACAAAGGATTTCACTGTGCATAGGATGTTGTCGCACAGAGGATGTCGTAGCATAGAATATGTCGTCATGAAAAGGATGTTGTCGTGCAGAGGATGCTCTCACACATAATACACCGTTGCGCAGAGGATGTTGTCGTGGAAGATGTCATCACGCAGAGGATGTCGTTGTGAAGAAGATGTCGTAGCGCAGAGGATGTCGTCGCGTAGAAGATGTCGTCACACATAATATGTCGTGGAGCAGAGGATGTTTTTGCACAGAGGATGTTGTCTCACAAAGGATGATGTCACACAGAGAATGTTGTCACGCATAGGATGCTATCGCGCAGAGGATGTTGGAGCATAAAGGATTTTGTTTCCCATAGGATGTTGTCACACAGAGGATGATGTCGTGCAGAGGATGTTGTTGCACATAGGATGTTGTCATTCAAAGTATGGTGTCATGCAGAGGATGTTGTCACACATAGGATGTTGTTGCACATAGAATGTTGTCACGCATAGGATGTTGTCAGGCATAGGATGTTTTTGCGCTACGCAAATGACTGGTTTAGTGGTCAATTTCAAGATCAATTTTTGATCAACTGGAGAGGAATTTTGAAACTCCCCAAGAGTTTTTGTCGAGACCTGATCCGGCACGATCTTTTCAATGATTATGGTTGAGTTTTAAACTTGCATGAATAAGTTAACCATTTGAGAATTTAATGAAAGAATGAGGAAAGAAGAGGATCATTTCAGTCAAATACACATATGTAGATCTGAAAAGAATAATGAACAGCAAACCATAAGAACGCAAGTTGATAACGGAGTTCGGCACAATATTTGCCTACGTCTCCGGGCCTTTTTCCTGTGGGGGAGGCTTCTTTATTTCTAGTCAAGTGCTCAAAATTACATCTCAGCAATGCCCAAAGGCTACAAGACTGATCTGGTCTTGTTGTCCCAGATCTCAAGAACCCTGCAAAAGAAACGACATGCAAAACTGATGCTCCAAGCTCCCAGAAACGATCCGACAACGTTTCCACCTCAAAGGCTTCCCTGCATCAAACTGACTTTGGCTTGGCTTTCCTCCAGCATAACTCTGCTCTGAATGACTGTCAATGACTGTTGATGGCCTCAAACAGGCCTGGTTTATATAGCAATGGAGTTGGTTTCTCATCCCCAACTTCCTCCAAGAATATGGCCTCCAAAAATGCCCAATATCCCCCAAAAATGGAGCAAATCTGCTTATAATAGGCATAATTAATTTAAAAAAAAACAATTCTTTGTTAAAAACCCACTTATGCAATGTATTTGGGTGCTAGCCCCTTTATCCATGCGCGTGCCCCTGAAAACATGGTCGTATGGTGGCCATGTGGCCAAGCGCATGGCGCTATCCACCCCACTCGCCCCTACTCCCGGTCATATCGGCGCAATCATAGAACCTCGTGGCTATCCGTTTGAACCGCCCGTGCCCAAAACAGTGATAGGCCCTGGGTCTTGTGGCGTTTCATATGGCCACGGGCCAACTGTTTAACCAAACCCGCACTGTTTAAAGGTGTAGCCCCGGTCTCGTGGGATTGCATCGGACCACGGGCCAATCGTTACAACAAACCCCGCGCCGAAAAATATACCAATGGTTACGGTTATGGTTATGTGGTTGATGCCGAGGCTGGGGCTAAGCCCCAGCCCTTTTGCCGCCGGTCATACCATTAAACCAAATTCAAAAACATTTTATGCCGTTGGTATAACAAACAACGCCCGCCGGACTTCCGGTTAGCCCGACGTCGTCGGTCCTTTACATGCCCGGAGGTCCCGTGTTCAAACCCCGGTGAAACCAAACGATTTTTAAAACATAAAAACCAATGAACCAATGATACAACGCCATGTGGCACCCTGTGAGTGGGCCACGTGGAATTTTAAACCAATCACAACTTGACACGCGTCAATCCCTGATTGGACCACGTATGTGCCATGTCAACCGCCGTACTGCCACTTGTCTCTCTGCCATGCTGCCACGTGTCCCTGTCGTACTGCCCAGTCATCCTGCTGTGTCTGCTGCCACATCATCATGCTGACGTCATCTTTCCATGTGTCACCCTGTGAGTGGTGACACGTGTCACCTCCGTACTGGTCAAACCGTACCTCCAAACGGCCAAATCCACCTGACACGTGTCGCGTCCTGATGATGCCACGTGTCCTCCGTATGGTCTACCACGTGTCACCTTCTGGTTGGCCCACGTCAGCTGTACGGCCCTGCCACGTCATCTGTACAGACATGCCACATGGACTGTACGGACTGTACAGTCATCCCCCTTTTTTGCCTGTTTGACTTTTCGGACAGAACGCGATATCTTCTCCATACGGACTCCGTTTGACGAAGTAAATATACCACAGGAATCAAGAAGACGAGACGGATGCAATGGCACAGGTTTCGTCGCATTCTGAGCACTTTCATTTTTGAGCATTTTTCAATCCCTATCAGGCTTCTGGATCCATTTTCGGATCACACCTCCCCACAAAAAGACCTTTTGGTCCCCAAAAGGTTACTGACCAGTTAACAAGCTCGGGATAGGCCACCCAGCTTGTCCTCTGTCTCTGAACTCTGTCCTG
>JZKD02S1896146.1:599160-609496 GCA_000966675.3 Picea glauca | reverse complement strand
GTTCTTGTAAAACCACAAGGAATGATTATGTAAGAAACAAAACTAGCAGTTATCATGGGTTTGTTGATAGAAACTATAATTCATTTTATTCCCTACTTGATTACAATGTTGAATGTTATAATTGCAATAAAAATGGTCACATAGAATGTGATTGTAGAAACAACATAATAAATAAGGAAGAAGATGTTCTTGCCAAACATAAAGAAGAATACACAAAGGTGTGGAAAAGGAAGCAAGAAAAACAAAAGAAAGAAGAATGCGGACTTTCACTTTATACTCAAAATGAAGGGAACCAATGGTACATTGATAGTGGATGATCAAAACACATGACATGGGACTAGACCAAATTTCTCACCTTGAAGGAAGAAAAATGAGGCAGGGTTACTTTTGGAGATAATGGCTCTACAAGGATAGTTGGAAAAGGTATTGTTAGTCTTGATAATGGAAAAATTAAGACACATAATTCCATGTATGTTGAAGGGTTAAAGAACAATCTTCTAAATTTCATTCAAATGTGTGATCAAGGCTACAACCTCATATTTCATTCTAAAGGGTGTGAGATAAGGAAAGCAACTTCAGGAAGATTGGTAGCAAATGTAATTAGAACCTAAAGCAATGTATACATACTTGATGAAGTAAAATAATACAAGTGTTGTATGGAATAGAAGTTGGGATTGATATCCCTCACATATCATTATTAAAGGGAAGCACAAGATTAGGGGGAGTATCCATTTTCCATTGATTTCAAAGGGTGAGAAGTTGTAGAGAAAGGAAGAATTACAGAAACAAGGAAAGTTGAAAACAGGAGGAGTATCAAAATTGACTAAGGCTTTCCATCAATGACAAAATGGGATATTGTTAGAAATATTGTTTTCATTGATGTCAAAGATAGAGGGAGCCTACAATATGTCCAAAATAAATAACCTTCTTGACATTTTTCATCTAAACTAACGTAAATTATTTCAATACCACAATCATGATCAACAAAGATTGATTCAATTTCTTTAATTTTTGAGGCAACTGTCATATTTTTAGGAACATGAGATATTTCTTCATTTCTATGAAAATTTTCATCTCGTATTTCCTTTGATGAAAAGGATAAAGTAGAACAATGAGATCCTGACATAACCACTAGTTGAATCCAAAATGACTCATTATCAGAAAGAATGTATTCCTTCTTGTGTTCTTTCAAACCAACCTCATAAATGATTGAGCTTGAATTCTCTGCATAAGAGATATCTTTTTCATGAAGAGGAAATGTAGGTAGAGTAATATGATCAAAGGTAACATGAACTTATTCTTAAATAACATATTCTCCCTGATTCATATCCATGAAAGAGAAGAAAGACCCCAACATATGTTGTTCAACCACAACAATTGTATCCTTGGGATTTTCACATGAATCCAACTCAACATGTATATTAGCATCAAGACATGGTTCATATCCATCACTTGTTGATACCATTCAATGATTTATTTTATAGAGGGATTATCATTCAAAGTAAATCTATGGAAAGTATGATAAAATATTAAAATAAAGTCTTCTACTGATTCACCTTGTTTTCTTCTAAGAGCTTCTATTTCACTATACAAATCATCATAATCTTAATTCTCAAAATCATACCAGATGTCATGCAAAAATTGTTTCCAAGTGTGAATAGAGGTGGTTAGTAAAGTCTCATGCCATTTTTCAACCCAGCCTTTGAAAGTAAGGACAAATAATCTACACAAAACTCCATCATTCACAATATCATGAGAAAAACTATTATGTAGGAATTGAATGAAATGTTCACTTGAATCTACATCATCTTCACCATCAAACTTAACTTTTGACAAGAGTGATATTTTCCTTTTAGGAGTTCTAATTTATAATGGAAAATAAAAACATATCCATATAGGGATTTGAGTAGGAGCCATTAACAACCAGAAGCATTAAAAAGAATGGCTCCACAGGGTCATCTTGTCATCTGTTGTTCTTGTAGCACCATTTTTTTGATGGGTAAAAATGACCTATGTCAACATGGGGAGAATTTCTGAATGGTAGGTCCCAATTAGACCCACTCTCGTTTGGTATGGAAATCCCCTCCTGTATGTGGGTCCGGTTGCCACCAATTAAATAGATTACTCCCCAAAATGAGACTTACTCATTTAATCTCTTCTAAATCCTAAATGAATTCCTAATCTATTATGTAAATGTAATCATGTTCTAACTTATGTCTATTCCTAGTGTAACAATTACAACAGGTAATTGCAGGAGTAAAGCTTGATTACTGGAAATAGTAAAGAATTTGCATTCCAAAACAAAAACCTTACTGGCATATTCCATTCACACAAATGATACTCAGTTTGTTCCTACAATCACATTCATAACCAATTAATTGACAAAAATGAATAATTGCATGAATTAGTACAATACAAACAATTGACAAAAAATGTAAAATAGCATCAAATGGTCATGAATCAACATCTCCTTGTAATCATCCTTTGAAAATAATTCCTTAGAAAAAGATCCAAGTAAAAGCTCCAAAATCCTTAGCTTCTTTATTCACTTTGATAAAAATATACATGCTCAATTTTTAGATTTTCCAACACCACATCCCAACAGGAGTCCACTTTCATAATAAATCTTGATACTCTTTTCCTCTTCTTTGTTTGTTTTACAGTTACACCCGTTCCTTTTGTCCAACTTAAAATCAGATACTCATTTACAAAAATCGTTGGAGAATAACCAATAAAACAGATAAAATATAACTTGGGAACTTATAAAGAATGGTACATTTTACATCCTTTCGAGCTCAAAGAGTCTGATAACCATTTCCATGTCGCTTCCTCATAAAATATGAGAAACTCTCAATAAGAGGTGACAGCAACGTCATGTACAAAGAGGGTGGGCCTCTAGGCCCCCCCTCAGGGGGTGCAAGGGGGCGGACCCCCCGGTACGGGGGTTCAAGCGCAACGCCCTTGAATTATTTTTTTTTGGATCAAGACCGCATTTTTTGGGACCGCATTATATTTAGGTGGATTTTTGACACATGGTTTCTTTGCCGATGGTTTTCTATTTACGGTTAAGGAATGAGGGTTTTGGACTAATCTAGGTCATTGGTTTAGGGTTTTTGATGCTGCTGGCTCCTATATGTATTTTGTATTGTAAACATTGTAACACAATGAATGAATATAAAATATGTTGTATTTCTCGGTTTGGGTTTCCAGGGGAAAAATCTCTATGTAATGTTTGTATTTTCCATTGTATCTTTTTTGTTCTTTTCTGAATATCTGTTTACAGTGGATATTGTACAAGGTTAGAATTTACAGTTGGTATCAGAGCTTTATTGGCTTCAGGGGGACGCCTTTGTGGTCAAGGGTATGGCTCGGGACTGTGATAAGCCTTGTTACAGTGGAAGATCTGCGGTATGGTTTTTCAGGTGAAAAGAAATGGAAAACAATTAGAATATGGAGATCGAGAAGTTTAATGGGAAAAGTTTTGAGCTGTGGAAGCTCAATATGGAAGATCTGTTGGTGGATAGAGATCAGTGGATCATGGTAGATCCAGGTACTGCACCTATAGGAAATTTTGCAGATGATTGGAAAATGTTGGATCAGAAGGCAAAGAGCACAATCTGACTGTCTCTCTGATTCAATATTATTGAATGTGTCAGAGGAAGATACAACCAAGGATTTATGGGAAAAGTTGGGGAAGTTGTATCAATCTAAGCCCCTGGTAAATAAACTATTCCTGAGAAAGAAGATGTATAACCTGAGGATGAGAGATGGAGACTCAGTGGAAGATCATTTGAATGCCTTCGATACTGTGGTAAGTCAGTTAGTATCTGTTGAGATTAAAATTTCAGATGAAGATAAATGTATCAGTTTGTTGTGTTATTTACCAGACTCGTGGTATAGTCTGGTTGTGGCCATAGGTAGTAATACAAATTCCTTGAAGTTTGAAGAAGTGGTCTCATCCTTGTTGTTGGAGGAGATGAGACGAAAGAATATGGAAGGTCATAGCACAGACGCATTATTTGCAAGAGGACGTTCCCAGGAAAGAAATAGATCTTATTTCTCAAGTGGGAGATCTAAGTCTAAGGGTAGATCTAAATCTTCTGGAAAGTTTGTAAGGGTATTTTCGAGATGTGGAAAAGAAGGGCACTATAAGAAGCAGTGTAGATCCAAAGTTGAGAAAAAAAAGGGATCTAAAGAATCTTGTTCTACAGAAGAAAATAACTCCAAGGAAGAAGGAGGGGATGTGTACTTGGCCTCTTCAAGCACACATGCAGATCATGAGGCATGGTTGATTGACTCTGGTGCATCCTTTCATATGACTCCCCACAAGGAGTGGTTTTGCAAATATGAAAGGTATGATGGAGGTAATGATTCGACAACAAGAATCATAGGAAGAGGAAGGGTCAAGTTGAGGCTCATAGATGGAAGGATTAGAACACTTCTCGGTGTTCTACACATCCCAAGTATGGCCATAAATTTGATTTATGTAAGAAAAATGGAAGATGCAGGGGTAAAAACAATATTTGAAAAGGGAACTTGCAAGATGGTTCGAGGAGCAATGGTGTTGATGAAGGGATTTCAGTTTGGAACTTTGTATAAGCTTCTAGGAAGCACTATTAGTGATGGGTGTAATATCTCCATTGTTCCTGATATTGGATTTGAAGAAGAAATAACTCCTACAGTCTCTGGAGAAAAGGTTATGTTGTGGCATCAAACACTGGGGCATATTAGAGAGAAGGGTCTTCGAATACTACATGGTAAAAGTTTGGTTGAAGGTATGTCTAACTGCTCTCTGGATTTTGATTTCTGTGAACATTGTCTATATGGGAAGCAAAATCCGGTAAAATTCCCCTCTAGTGCAACGAGGGCAGAAGGAATTTTACAGCTAGTTCACAGTGATGTTTTTGGACCTATGTCGGTCCCATCATTGGAAAAATCTGTGTACTATGTCTCATTTATAGATGACTTCTCGATGAAAACTTGGATATATTTCCTCAGGAATAAATCTGAAGTCTTTGACAGGTTTAAAGAGATTAAGGCTCTTGTTGAGAATCAAACAGAGAAAAGAATTAAGGTGTTGAGGACAAATAATGGTGAAGAGTTATGTGGGAATGAATTTGAATAATTTTGTAAAAAGTGTGGTATAGCAAGGCATAATACTACTCCATATACACCTCAGTAGAATGGAGTTGCAAAAAGGATGAACAAGACGTTGATGGAAAAAGCAAGGTGCATGCTTAGTGGTACCGGGTTAGGGAAAGAATTCTAGGCAGAGGCGGTGGGTATTGCATGTTATCTGGTCAACAGATCACCCTCATTAGTGTTGGATGACAAGAATCCACAAGAGGTATGGATTGGTAAGGAACATTCTCTCACACATCTTAGGGTATTTGGTTGCGATACATATGTTCATGTTACAAACGAAAACAAAAATAAGTTGGATAAGAAGGCTAGAAAATGTACCTTTATTGGATATAAAGATGGTCTCAAATGTTATAAGCTTTGGAACCCATAAACTAAGAAGGTAGTGTATATCCGAGATGTGGTATTTAGAGAAATGAAGGATGTTGTTAAACAGGAAGTCCTACCAAGTAAGGAAGAACCAGAGAAAATAGAGTTTGATTTAAATGATGATGAATGAGACTCTACAGAAGAACAAGAATTAGAAGAAGAAGATCCTCATACTCCAATATTGAGGAGATCAGATCGAGAAATAAGGCTACCAGAAAGGTATAGTCCATCTGATTTTCGTTCAAATTTTTCTTTGTCTATTACTGATGATGATCCTAGAACTGTCAGGGAGGCAGTGGATTCAGAGGATGGAAATGTTTGGAAAAGAGCCATGGAAGAAGAAATGGCATCTTTGGATAAGAATGAGGCTTGAGATCTAGTGGAGTTGCCAAGTAGAAGAAATCTCATTGGCAACAAATGGGTTTTAAAAAGAAGTTGAGTGTAGAAGGAAAGGTGGAGAAATACAAAGATCGGTTAGTAGCAAAGGGTTATTCCCAGGTTGAGGGAATTGATTTTGGTGAGATTTTTTCTCCCATTGCCAAGTTAACCTCCATAAGATTTATATTATTTATTGTTGCTACATTTGATTTTGAAATAGAACAAATGGGTGTGAAGACAACATTCCTTCATGGGGATCTGGACAAAGAAATCTTTATGAAGCAACCATAAGGTTATGCTGTGAAGGGAAAGAAGAAGTCGGTATGCAAGCTGAAAAAGTCCCTGTATGGTTTAAAACAATCACCATGAATGTGGTATCAAAATTTTGATACTTATATGATGGGACTTGGCTTCATAAGAAGCAAACAAGATCACTGTGTGTATTTTAAATTAATTGGTGATCATTTGATTTATTTGGTCTTATATGTGGATGACATGTTGCTGATAGGAAACAACAAGGAGATTATCCATGATGTGAAAACTCAGTTGTCCTCTAAATTTGACATGAAGGATCTCAGTGCTTCAAATTTCATTTTGGGCATGGAAATTAAAAGAGATCGAAAAAGGAGGAAACTCTAGTTAAATTAGAGAAAATATGTCGAGACAATATTGCAGAGGTTTAATATGAAAGAATGTAAACTAGTGAAGGTTTCTATTCTTATTTGGTGTAAAGCTATCTGCGGATCATTGTCCCAGACAAATGAAGAAGAGGAGGACACGTCTCATGTTTCATATGCGAGTGCAATTGGCAGTTTGATGTATGCAATGGTTTGTACTAGACCAGACATTGCACATGCAGTCGGAGTTTTGAGCAGGTATATGTCAAAACCAGGGAAGGAGTATTGGACAATAGTAAAAAGGGTTTTCAGGTATTTGCATGGCACTGCTAGCTATGGATTGTGCTACAAAGGAATATCGGGATTGGACAGAGTAGTGGATATATATGGCTTTGTGGATGCAGACTAGGCTGGAGATTTGGATCGTAGGAGATCTACAAGTAGGTATGTGTTTAACCTGTTTGGAGGAGCAACAAGTTGGATGAGCAAAATATAGGTTGTAGTGGCACTTTCAACTACATAAGCTGAATACATGGCAGCCACTCATGCAAGTAAGGAAGCAGTGTGGTTACAAAGATTGTGGTATTGGGTTGGTACAACAAGCTGTAAGGATAGAGTGTGACAGTCAGAGTACAATTTTTCTGGCGTTCAAAGACAAAGCACATTGATGTTCAATATCACTTTGTGAGAGACATGATTGAAGAAAAGAAAGTATCACTGATGAAGGTGGACACTTTGAAGAATGTTGCAAACTCATTAACAAAATATATGAGCATTGAGAAGTTCTCTTGGTGTATAGGATCCATGGGCATTGTTGCCCTGGATTATTGACTATGTAACCCTGTAACCCCATGTATGCAAAGAAAACAACAAGTGGGAGAATGTTGGGTATGTGTTATATTCTTTGCATGTGTAGTAGTGTCCATGGTTTATATTTAGATGGTTTTTCAGTACATGGTTTCTTTGCCGATGGTTTTCTATTTCCGGTTAAGGAATTGAGGTTTTGGACTAATCCAAGTCATTGGGTTAGAGTTTTGGATGCCGCTGGCTCCTATATGTATTTTGTATTGTAAACATTGTAACGCAATGAATGAATATAGAATATGTTGCTTTTCCCAGTGGGAAAAATCTCTGTGTAATGTTTGTATTTGTCATTGTATTTTTTTTGTTCTTTTCTGAATATCTGTTTACAATAGATATTGTACAAGGTTAGAATTTACAATGAGAAGATAAAACAGATTCATAACACATGTGTGTCTGACTTTACTACTGTATTTGGTCTGTAATTTCGAAGTCTCACTATAAATCTTTACACTTCCAGGCTTTGGATAACATGTGACATAACAAGTTTCATTACATGGATCTCTTCCATGTAATGAATAAAGTGGTAGCGATGAATAAAGTCCTCCAATATGTTGGTGTGAAACAATACAAATGACATGTCCTCCTCATGGTATTATTAGTCCATGCCTTGAGGAAGCAAGGACTATTGTAAATGGTTTTCTCCCCTCATATTAATTTACAGTAAACCAATGCAATTTTTTTTTGCATATTATCCCAAGTTTTAATTTAAAGAGCTATGGATTACTTTTTCCAATCCAATAAGATTTTGCAACAGTTTTTTGTTCACCAATCAAATAATTTAAGACCTTATTTGGCCTCATATTGAAGCAATTTTGCTTTTTCCCTTAGGTTTAAAGTTAAGATTTCATATGTAGGATTTAGAAATGAATTAATGCTATCTCAAAAGATAGCATTAGTTCCTTAACATAAGGGCCATATCTTAGGTTTATAGTTGAACTATGGTTCATCCATCTTATTGTCAAATTGTTAAAAAATGTTAATCTATTGTTGCCACCTACAACAACTCGCCATCGACATGCAAACATATTCACTTCACTGTCATTTTTTAGGACTCTATTTCCTTTGGTTTGCTGTCATTTTTCATTTCCGACCAGGATCTTTCCTTCCTGTCTCTCCTTCCCCTCCCAAAAGACGGTACCACTCTTCCATGAACTCATTCCATGATGGCACAACATCAGTAGAGCGGGCAAATCGTCTAACATTGATGAAGCCATTTACATGAAAGATGATTATGGGAGCTTCTCCACAGTTTACCTTTGTCAACAAGACAATGAAGAACAAGACATTTTCAAGAAAGTTGGTAAAGCCAGGGAAGTCGTTTTCACCTCAACTCACGCTGCCACCAAGGAAACAGGAGCTGCCAACAAACAGCCTTTGCGTTTACCTGGTAATGTCCAAATTCCAAATTATAGATTGAGTTTACCTGTTAATGTCCAAATTCCAAATTATAGACTCTTCAACATAGACTCTTCAACGGTCTATGGTATATAGTGAAGCTGCGTTTACCCGTCAATGTCCAAATTCCAAATTATAGACTTTTCAATGGTCTATGGTATATAGTGAAGCTGTTGTATCCGCATTAAAACTATCTAGAGTCAGTAACATTATCATGCTGGTAGCTTATGCTGCATATTTGTTCTTATAATTAAAGACACATGGGAAACTATTTAAAGAAGGCGAGGTGATAACTAAGTAATAAATTGTAACTATAGCAATTGCACTAGTTCTGGTGCTTGATTGGTACATACATTATACTTATATTGCAGGAAAACTGACACGCCCAACTGGAAAAAAATAAATTTGGTTGACAGGCGGTATTGTTATAAATTTGGTTGGCAGGCGGTAAAAAATTATAACCAACACACGCTACTGGTAAAAAAACTGGAAAAACATGGATGGTACGCGGTATTGTTTGGTAGTCACGTTTATGTTACACACCCTTCATATCCGTCAGTGTTAGCGTGAGTTAGGAAGTCAAGATGTACGGGCGATGCCCTTGGTATAAGATGTCAAATAAGTTCCATTCTGTGGCTCTTTGATCTTAATGTAGTTATCTCCCTGCTTTCCCAGTATATTGTCGAGACCATTGAGGTAAATATTACTTTCTTTCAAATGTTAAACTAATTTAGCCGATTACTTCATGTTATACTTGTTCGTTTTAAGAGAGAGCTTGATGGTTTGATCAGGACGTAGCAGAATCATGGGAAATATGTGAAATTTATCAGTATATTTTGTTACGGATCGTAGGCAATGTAGCCAAGCACGCTGGCGCTGTATTATTCGCTCTCAAGAACAAGCTTGTAAGTTGCAGAGTTATAGATTAGATTATTTGTCCCTACTTCCTTACGAGGAAAAACTTACAATAAACTCTCTAAATTTCTTTAGACGTCGTTTCTATTGTTTCCTCTCAATATTTATATTTGAACATCAACATATTTAACATTAAACAACTAACTTTAATGAGTTAAGTAAATTATTCAAATCTTTACCGACTGCTGCTTCCTATGGCAACATCATTTTTTCCATATTTTCCTTACGATAATTATCATGATCAATTGCATGGTGTCGATAGGATTTTGAAAATTGAAGGTTTGAAAATATCTCTATCTGTTGCAGGATATACAGTTGCTCGTGGCTATGGATTCTGCCACACAGATTGCCATGTTCGTGGACTCTGAACTCACTATTCCTCTTCGTTCTTGAAGGATTCAGAAGCAGAACACACAGACAAATAACTCACAAAACTAAATTCTATTGCTTGATTGATTCAAAATGTTTACATATGCCTCTATAAATAGAGGTCTTTAGAAAACTCTCGAGCGTCCAGAAGGTTCTTAGAGCGTTGGTGGAATGTCGGTGGATATGACAGTAGAGCTCTCTCGAAGTTGGTGGAAGCTTCGAGTTAGGTAGAAATTAAATTAACCTTTTTCCAACACTCCCCCTTAATTTCTACCACTAATTACATC
>JZKD02S1896146.1:547659-568493 GCA_000966675.3 Picea glauca | reverse complement strand
GTAATTATACCTCCTAGTCTCCTATATATACCAAGGAGACATTTTCATTTTGAATCATCTTGTACTTGAACATTTAAGTAGGGTAAAAGGAGGTTGCCCCCTCGAAGAGGCTTATCATCTGAAATTATCTCTTTTTCAAGGCGTTGAGTACTTTCTGAGGTTTTTATATGCTATATTGATGTTTGGTTCTTAACAGGAGACTACTAGAATGATGAAATTGTGGAGAAGATTGCATATTTACTGTGCGAGTATTAGGATCTATTCCCAACTACATTCTCATAAATGAAGTGGATAATTGGTGAGTTAGGAGAAATGAATATCCCTTTGAAACCAGATGCTAAGTCAGTGAGACAAAGACCCCACTGGTTAAATCTGAATTATAAAGAGAGGGTGAAAGAAGAGATAGACCGAATGTTAGAATTTGGAATCATTGAACCAGTCGTTCAATAAGAATCAATAAGTCCAATGGTAGTGAAAGATAAGAAAACAAGGGGAATCAAGATTTGTGTAGACCTAAGGAAGCTAAATTATGCATGTCTACATGACCCATTTCCAATGTTGTTTACAGATGAATTGCTAGAAAATCTACGAGGGAAGGAGGGCTATTCTTTCATATATGGATTTTCAGGACATGACCAGATTAAGATTGTGCAGGAACACAAACATAAGACTACCTTTGAAACAGAGTGGAGAATTTGTTAGTACACAATAATGCCTTTTGGGTTGAAGAATGCACCTACATGTTTTCAAGAGTAGTTGTAGCAACTTTTAAGGAATTTATTTATAAGTTCATTGAAGTTTACTTAGATGATTGGAGTATGTTTAGTATATTGAAAGATCACATATAAGCACTCGGGATAATGGTGGATCATTATATACAATGTCATATTTCATTGAATTTGAAAAAATGTATTTTTTGTGTGCATTTTGGAATTTTGTTGGGCAATGTGGTATGTAAGTAGGGCTTAATAGTGGATCATGCCAAGATTGTAGTGATTTTATATTTACAACCACCCACATTAGTCAGGCAGTTGAGAGAAACCCTGGTTCATACATGATACTACAAGAATTTCATTAAGGGTTATGCACAGATTACAACACCTATGGAGAAGTTGTTGAAGAAAGAAGCTAAGTTCCAGTGGAATGAGGACTGACAGAAAGGTCTGGATACATTGAAGCAAAAAATAGTGACTGTACCAATTTTGATATTCCTAGATTGGAAGAAGGAGTTCCATGTTCATGTGGATGCGTCATCCATAGATTTAGGTGAAATAAAATCTTAGCCAAAGGAAGGAGACATAGACCACCCAATCGCATTTACAAGCAAGAAGATGTCAACTGCGAAAAATAATTACACTACCACATAACAAGAAGGATTGGGAATGGTATATGCGCTACAGAAGTTTACACATTATTTGTTGGGTTCACACTTTAAGATGTACATATATCATTCTGCACTAAGATACTTAGTGAACAAGCCATTGCTGGGGGGAGAATATGCAAGTGGTTACTGATGTTCCAGGAATATGATTTTGAGGTTGTTGTGAAAGTAGGGAAGTTGAATGCAGGACTGGATAACTTATCGCGCATACTATTAGGAGATGATACAAGGAATCTAGATGATAGCATGTCAGATGCAAAATTATTTGTAGTTAAAATTGTGGATGACTACTTCACAGACATTATGCAATTTTTAAGTATAGGAATGACCTCGTTAGACATGACAGTTGCACAAAAGAAACAATTAGTGGTTAAAGAAGTAGGCTATCAGTTAATTGCAGAGAACTTATACAAGTTAGGTATCGATAGAATATCAATATAATGTGTGTTAGATCATGAAATGCTAATGATACTCTCAGAAGTGCATGAAGGTATTTCAATAGGAAACTATGTAGGTAAAGTTACAACACAGAAGATTTTGTGCATAGGGATTTGGTGGCCGACACTTCATAAGGATGCTAAAGAATAATGACAAGCATGTGATGTTTTTCAAAGTGTGGGAAAGAAAATTAGAAGGCATGATATGCCTTTACACCCATAGGTTACATTGCAGGCATTTGATAAATGGGAAATAGACTTTGTTGGACTCATCAACCCACCAGTGAGAATATTATGAGATTGGTATATAATCATTGCAACATAGTATTTGACTATATGAGAAGAAGAAGCACTAGTCATAGATAGAACTACAGAGACTACTGTGAGGTTTCTATTTGCGAATGTAGTCACATGATTTGGATGTCCATGCATTTTACTCAATGATCAAGAAACACACTTCATGAATAAGAAGATTGCAGGATCGACTGAGGAATTTCAAATTCATCATCAGAAGAGTATGTTGAATCACCTCAATCCAAAGGGACAGTAGAATATTTTAATAAAATTATGGAGAATGATCTTACAAAGATCTACAATGTAGGAAGGGATTATTGGGACTTAAGGGTTCATGCAATATTATGGGCATACGAGACTACAAGCCAAACCTTGACAGGAAAAACACCTTTTAGGTTGGTCTATGAGCAAGAAGTAGTAATGTCGATGGATTTTATTGTGTCTAACCTAAACGTTGAAACTATTACGAATCTTTTGGAATATAGCGCAGCAGAGGAGAAATTGTCACAGTTGGTACAACTTGAGGAATATCGATTTGTCATAGGTTTCCATCAGTAAGTTTAGAAGGAAAAATAAAAGGCATAGCATGATAGACACATTAAACATAAAAAAATTCAAGTAGGGGACTTAGTATTACTATATGAAAATAAGTTCATGAAGTATCCAGGGAAGTTTCAAATGCATTGGTTAGGACCATATGTGATTAAGCATGTGATAGAAGAAGGTGTTGTGCAGTTGGAAACACTGAATGGATAAGTCCCGAGAGGAATGGTGAATGGAAGTCGACTTAAACTTTATAGGGAAAGATGGCTTACCACACACTAGTTTGACATGCATGAGAACCTGTGTATTATAGTAGGCAAAAGAAAAATAAAAACTAAGAAATAGTAGAAAAAGGAAAAAGAATTAAAAGGGGGAAAAGAAAAAAGTAAAACGAAGGAAAAACAGGAAAAAAATGAAGTTACAATGAGAGTAAGTGATCCATATTTAGGAGAGGAATGGAATGATTAATAGACTAAACAAAATAAACACAGAGATATGAATAAAAACAAAGATATCCAATGAACAATGTGTTATATTGAATAAATGAAATAGGTTGAAACTATAAAACTGTAGAACTAAAACACTTGCTCGAATGGTGGTATATATCTCTAAGAAGATATGTGGATGCTACGTGCATCCATCTAAGTAGAATTATTAAAATGAGGCTCTAAAGGCCTTTTTGATATTACTCATGAATTCCAAAACCATATACATCCAAAAACCTAACCCTAGGAGGTGAAACGCCAAAAGTCATGTGGGCCCCTATGGTTAGGTTGGTACCTCAACTTCCCAGGGTCGTAACTTTTGCATATGACCTCTGTTTTATGCGTGTGATAGCTCGTTGGAAAGGTATTTCAGATAAATCAAGATTACACCATAAAAATATGACTACATCTATAGTTTGACTATGGAGAGCCAAAAAACACTATTTAGGGCTCCAAAATGGCCCTGGAAGTACATCAAGATGTGTTGACACGAAAACATACAAAATAAACCAGTTGGATTAGGTGAGAGGCCACCAATATCCATCTGGAATATGTGTAGGGCTTCAGAAAAACCCATAAGTGTATAATCCATAATTACAAAGAAGTACAGAAGAACGTGTTGAACTAAAAATGGACAAGAGGAGCCAATTGGAATAGGTCGGTGGCCACCAATATCCACCTGGATCACTCCTCCCCCCTTAGGAAGCAATGGTATCCATTACATTGAGTTCCCCCATCAGGTGAGGAAACTTTTGTTGGATTTGGCCCCGGGTGATCCACTCACCTTGGTGTAGGAGTTGCTCTACCTTGACAACTCGATAAAGTTGGATCCTCTGTTGGTGAGTGCCCTTGACCTGTGTGTCCACTATTTGATCAACGTATTATTGTTCCATGTAGTTAGGGTTGATATCTATTGGTTTCATTTGCTCTGTGATCTCTTAGGTGTCCAATAATGGTGAAAAATATGGCTGAAGGAGGTCAACATTGAACATTGGGTGCAGGCCAAGGAAGGGTGGAGTGTTGAGCTGAAAAGCATTGCTACCCAAAACCTTGGTGATAGTGTAAGGCGCATAGTGAAGTGGGAGGAGCTTTCGATGTGGCCATGAGAGACACTCCTTCTACAAATGTAACTAGAATTTGTCTCCAACCTGAATTTTGTGCGGTACCCTGTGTTGATCATGGCGTTTCTTGTACTTAGCATTGGATTTTTGCAAAATCTCCTGGACCTGTTGGTTGATGTATTGAATCTGCTCAATGAATATGGTGGCTTTGTTGGTATTAGAATGAACATGGGAAGTGTTTGTCTATGTGGTGGCAAGAGGTAGTGCAATATCAATGGGACCCAAGGATTCGAATCCCATCCCCACCTGAAATGGGCTATGGTCGGGGGAGCTATGGAGAGCCCTGTTGTAACTATATTGAACATATGGGATACTCTCATCCCATGTACGTGGATGCTTAGATTTGTACATGCCCAGGATGTGCACAATCATCCCATTGAAAAAATTTGTTTTGTCATTTGTTTAGGGGTGGAAAGAAGTGGATGTAGTGAGCTTGGTGTCCAACAGTGACCAGAGAATCGACCAAAATGTGTTGAGGAACCTGTTGTCTCGGTCAAAGATGATGGTCTATGGTATCCAAAAATGGACCCACACACATTTGAAGAAGAGATTGGGAGTATCTGTCACTATGATATTCTTCTTCCAGACTATGAGGATGGCCATCTTCGAAAACTGATCAATGACCACAAATATGAAGTCATTGACTTGCTTGGTGGATGAAAGGGCAGACATGTAATCCATTGATATGGATTCCCAAGGCTTCTCGGGAGTAGGAAGAGGGGTGTATAACCCTTGCTTCTTGATGGCTAGATTTGTAATGACACAGGAAGTGAACTATATGGTATACTTGCTGACGTCCTATTGAATTTTTGGCCAATAAAAATGTTTCTGAAGAATGACCACAGTTTTCTCCATGCCAAAAATGTCTTGCCATCCGACTATAGTGAGCTTCCCAAATCAGCTTTGCACGCTCTCTTGTAGGAACATAGAGATGGCCCATATGGCATAATATTCCATCCTGAATGTGAAAATTGGTGACAGTTGCACCTGTACCCAAGAGCTGATAGGTGGTGGCGAAGTTCGGATCTTGAAAATAAATTTGGGGCCACTCAAATGCCTCATGTCTAGAGGAATGGGGCACAATGGTGAGTGCATCCATGGGAGTGAGACTGCGGCAGTTAGTGACATGATTTGATATCCCTGTCTTATACTTGATGTTGAGATGGAATTGCTGCAGTTAGGTGGACCACTTCTGATGGTGGTCGTTCTGCAATTTCTCATGTGTCTATATGAACTATAGATGTTTGTGATCAGTGTGGATGATCGTCTCCTTTCCTAGAATGTAATGTTTCCATTGACGACATGCTTGTACAATGGAATACATTTCCTTGTCATAGGTGAGGTATTTCCGGATAGTATATGAGAGTGTCTCACTATGGTATGGCACCGGATGACCGTGTTGAGTGAGAATTGTGCCTACAACATAGGGATTAGTAAGGATGGAAAAAAAGTGAGCGTTGCATAGATAAAAGAAATAACATAGAGATAGTTAGGTACAAATAGAAGAAACACGTAGAATGGGACCATAAAAACCATTAAAGGAATTAAAATGGAAGAAATGATGGTTAAAGGGTGTTAATGACAAGTCATAAAGATGACACATAGCAATAAAAGGAAAAATCCATCAAAGATTGCGACATACTAGCAGTACGAGGCACAAATCCAATGAAATATATGGTAATAAAGAAGCATTAAATCAAGCATTCATCACACAACTGGAAGATTAGACAGTTAATTCAAGAGTGAAGGGACATGGACAACTGGAAAAGGGGAACAAAATCCATGAAGGGTGGAAAAGCATTGGTTATTGTCACTTAAAGTTGCATTTGAATAAGAGAGAGTCGTTAACCATATTAAAGAGCCGAAAAAATCCCTAGAGCCGAAGCAATTGTCCCTGGTAACTATTTTATAGAAATGGAACCACCAAAAGAAGCAACGCCTGTACCAAATAAATCATGAACAAGAGAGGAAACACTAGAACCAAAGTTGAGGAGACTCTGGGAGACTCATTGTCGAAGTCGAGGTTTCCCTGAAACTATACTCTGCCAAGGAAGGATTATACCACACCAGTGACATTGTCAAATAATACCAACTAAAAATTGGTGACACCCGACATCCTAGACGAGGTCATCATAGATGAAGATATGCTAGAGAGGGTGTTGTAGCTCAAATATGTGGACCATGATAACACAAACACGATGAATTTCCCTGAACTTGTGTTGCACCAATACTTGGAACTGAGGATAGATCCAGTAATGAACCAGAGCATACCTATGCCAAAGGTATGGTCCATAGGATTGGAGCGAGCATGCATACTAAACCTGTTTGACATCCCACACTTCGGCAAGAGCAATGAGGTGAATGCATGTGTTAAGTGTCTCTTAACCTGTGTGCATGGAGGTTATTTTTGGATAGATATACCAATCTCTATAGATATAGACCTTATTGCAAGGATAACAGGCTTACCAACACAAGGACAAGATCCAACCTCGTTGTTTGCATACAATAAAACTGAAAGGACTCTATCAAAATAATTGAGGGAAAAAATTTTCACAGTTAGAGGTGTGTGTGGGTTGGATGTGCCGAGCACATACGATCCAACAATAAGGATTTCAATTCATGCATTGGCGTGCAAGTTACTGAGGTAATGCAGAAAAAACTAAGTGTCAGTAGGAGTGATAGCCGTGACCAAGAATTTTATTAAAGGGGTCTCGATGAGTTGGGTGCTTTTCTTATTGAACCAATTCCTCATCGACTACGCAGAAGAAAAAGATAGAGGTATGGAATTCCATTATCCATGGTTTCTAATTTGGATCGCGTTCACAACATGGGAAGAGATAAAAGATGCGCAACTCTTGGGTCTAAGAGGTAAGTCATGCTTAGTATCTAAGTATCAGAACTTTTGGTACATGCCTAACAAAAGAATACAAATTGACACTCATGTGGATTTATTAAAGTACGGAGAAAAAATTCGGCAGTGAATCAAGGCAACACAATAAATTTCACCACAATTGGTAGAGGCATACACCCAATTGTGCGGTTCAGGGAAGACCAACACCATAGATATATACAAGTGAAGAAGGACCTTAGAGAGGAATGGTTCCATACAAAATACAATATCACAAAAGAAGACATCCACATGATCATGCAGGATTGGGATCAAAATTGGAAAGTTCCTATGAATGGAACCAAGATGGAGAACCATGATAAAGACATTGAAGAATAGGGTGATGAACAAGGTAATGAACATGGTGATGAACATGGTAATGGATAGGGTAATGGGCATGGAAATGAATAAGGCAGAGACGTAGAACCAGGGATGATTTTAAGGATGTAAATTTATTTTAAAATGTAGAAACCTTGGCGAATCTTACTAATCCTTCATATGCCAACTATAAATGATTGGCAATATTTTTGTAAAAATATTCAAATTTCTAAGAATTTTATATAATTTTTATAAAATTTTGGCGATTTTTAAGGTAAAATAATTTTATCATATAGAATCTAGGCAAATCATTTTTAAAATAGAGAATCTTGTTTTTGGAAAAAACATGGAAAATTAGCCCATGAGCGAAATTTAACCCCTAAAATCATACCTGCGTAGAACACATGTAGGAAATAGTCATAGACAAGAGGAAAGAAAAGGGAAAGGGGCCGACGCCCCTTATGCTCAAGAAGAAGAAATATCACAAAGAGCCATCCATTTATACTCTGACAGATGATGGCATTGATAGAATTGACCATCAAGTGAGGGATTTCACAGATGAAGAAGTTGAGAAAGTGTTGTGAAAACATAAAGAAATGCACCAGCAGGTGTAGGAACAGTTAGCATAATTGCAACAAATCTTAGAAGTAGCAAGGATAGTACCAAAGCATAGATCTGACAAAGGACCATCAATAAGCCTGACTAGGAAAGCATGGGCTACCACGTCTTACTTTTCAGAGATGGAAATAGGGAGCAGAGTGTTGAAAATATCACCAGAAGTGATTGAGTTCCAAATGCCCAAGATGAAGGAGAAGGTACAATAATTAAGTCACCCAAAATTAGTCATTTCATGGATTCCCACAACAATAATACAAGGCTTTCACATCGGTATTGTGCAAGAAATATGGTTCCGCGTAGAATTAACATCAAGCGAGTTTGAAAAGGTAGCGGTGGAGAAGATGGAGCTTCAACAAAGTTATACAACTTCTCTATAGGAGAAGAGCGCAACAAAGGAAAAGGATGAAATGATATTGAAGGAGAAGTGTGAGGTTAACGAATAGGCCGAAATAATATTGAAGGAGAAGGATGAGGCTAAGCAGCAGGTAGAACAAATACAACAGGCCATCCAGAAACTCTATAAGGATATTCCAGAAATGTTGATGGTGATAGAAGCCACTCTTGAAGAATAAGTCTCAAACATTAGATAACTCATTAAAGGCTTCCACACCGGGATCAAATACTTGGAATCACGCTCCACACCAGGGACACCACCTTAGGAAAAGGAACAAAGAGAAATAACTGCTATGACTTTCGTAGCAAGTATTAAGAGTCTAGAGGACGAATGCGTGAAGCTATGTGAGAAACATGCACATATTTGGAAAAACCTGATGGAGGATCCCGAGATGAAGGTTGTGGAAGTTATATTAAAGGATGCGCAGGAAAAGGCACAGAAGACTTTGTGATGTATCTATTGTAAGTGCAATGCACAAGCCTAAGATTATTACAAAAATAATAATAAAGAATCCAATCGTTGTGGAATTAGCCCAAGAATTGGGTGAACCAGGTGAAGTTCTATGTCTGAATGTATTTTTATGTGATTTTCCATGTATGTTCTACTTATGCATAACTAGATCTAGATATATTTATTCGATGATGGATGCGCAATAATTATTAATTTTACAGTGAACAGTTTATGTTGCAATTTGTGTGACAATGGTGCTGCATAATTAAATTTTACTAATTAATCAAGGGAAAAGGGAAAAAGAATATGCTGCACAAGGTAGATAAGTAGGAATGAATATGATGATATCCTCACATTCCCTCATCCCTGCAGATACTTCGTTCATGCAGCCCCAATAGATGCCTCATGTGAGACTTCACTTGCATGCAGGTGATTTCGAAAGGGTCGGTGTCTACAGGATTTTTTGGTAGAATAAAATGAACCTAGGGTCTTATAACCGCATGCCAACATCAACATATAATTTTATTTCCCCTAAATTATTCTTGACTAACATTAAATTACCCACCCAAGTAGAATGTCAAACTTTAAAGATAATCTTTACATCCAATTTGTTTTTTAGCTATTTGTAAATTAGTGGTTCCAGTGGAATGCACCTTTCTTAATTTCTATTGGAATGGTTTGACATTTTATTTAAGAGTAATTACATCCAGGATGATCCTTGTGTAGTAAATTTTTAGACCTTTGTAGATCCAAGCAAAGACATCCTTAGATTTCCTAAACAACTGAATGTAATTTTGTTTTCCATTTCTGAACAGAAAGTTCCAAGGTTAATATCCTTGGGATCCTTTTATGTGCCCAAATTAATTAGTTAATAATTCATAGTAGAACTTTTTTTTTGACATTTATATATTTTTTTTAATTTTCCCTGCAGGTCAAATAACTTTTCCAATTGTAGGACTCCTTTGGGAATTGAATTTCACTTTAAATTTCTCATATCATCTTGACAATCATCCATAGCTCTCGAATGTTCTTCATCATATTTATTTGCATCCTTAAAGGTGCCCTCATTAGTAAAAAAATGGATAATTTTCTAATTGTCATTGAACACCCACAAATTAGTGACATTGTCTATAATTGAAGGCCTGAAAAGGAGCTTAATAGAAAATCCATTTGTAGAGAAATCATCTAGGGAAATTAACCTAGAAGTAGCAATAGCTAGAAAATTTATAGTTTTGTTCTTAGATCAAGGATTGGACTCAATATTAAAAGAATCAAATTCATTAATTAGGATCCATACCTCGGTTCGATAATTTTTCAAATGAGGCGAAGGACAATGGATACATCTCTTTACCTACCTCACTGTTATTTCTGAATCACCAAAAAATTCAAATATTTTACCTTCAAATAAAGAACGTTTTTAAGGTCTTGAAATAGGGCCTCATACTAAGATATGTTATTGGCTCTTTCAAACTCAAGGCTACAAGAAATAAGGGTGAACTTTTTTTGTGCATCAATCAATATGCAACCTACCCATTTCACCCTACCGTGACTTAGAACAGTCAAAAAACAATGTTTGGATGTTAGTTTCTAAATTTGCGTTAGAAGAACTAGCATTATCTAGATATACTATAGTACAATCAACCTAAGTGGAATGAAGGAGTTGAGAATGTGAATCTATTTATAAATGTTATTCTTCTATTGTATAATTCCCAAAATCATTCTCAAGAAAATAATTCCCTTGAATTGACTATGCAAATTGTATGGGTTCATTTTATCCCTCAATTTTATTGATAGTGTGTTTCAAATGGGCTTCTCGATTGATCCTAATTTTATTTTACCATCCCTTCCATGGAAACCACAAATGAGACTACCTTGTGGCAAAGTATCCCTGTAGATTTTGAGACCATTCCCTACTTAAAAATAAACCATAAGCCTAGAATTAATGCCAACAACAATGACGTATATAACTTGATATACTCTTGGATTAGAATGCACTCTAATAAAAATATCCTTAAGTTCACCGATGACCTTTATATATTACTTGTCTAATTGAATGACGTAGGTAGAATATTTGATGGGGTTAGCATTACTATTTTTGCAAACAAAGTAGAGAATTACATTAGATGATGCTCCTAAGTCTACCAAATAGTTATACACATTATAATTAAATATTTCAAAGGTCGGTAGAAAAGGAGGTGATTGTGACTTTGATTGTTTGACTATTATAATAGTGTTCACTACAAATTTTAATTTTTTTTCAGAATTGTGTTTTGTTTTGGAAGGATTTTGTTTTTATTCAAATTTAGCTACTATATTTTGAGGTGATTCAGATGGTGTTTTGAAATTCTTCAAGATAAGTTCTCTCCATTGTTGAATGTTGCAGATATAATACATGGGAACAGTCGTTTTTGTTTTCTTCATATCCTCAATAACATTATATTCCATGGCCAACAAGGTTGGAGTTGTAACTGTTGTTTTCTCTAGTGGGGTAGAAACTTTGCGTTTCTTGTGTACTATAGTGGGTTGCATGGGGAAATAAGTTGAAGGAATGGTCCCTTTAATTCTTAGATTATAATTTTTTTGAATTGTTTGAGTGGCATGCAATTCCTCTACTACCACTTCCTCTTCTTCCTCATCTTGAAGTCCATGGGAAAAATCCCAAAAAAACATGGTTGCCTCACTGATTTGTTCTTCCATTTCAACTATTTTATCATCTTCAACATCTTGGGAAGGATTTTCATATTGTTTTTATTGGTCAAGAAACTGATTTTCTACCTGAGTCATGGATTTTGATCTATTGAGGACATGTTTTTTCGAAATGGTTTGCTTGGTGAAAAGTACAGTAGTTATCCATTCTTACATTCAAATTCAGGTTAAGATTGGTAGATTCTAAAGGTTTTGGGGGTATAATGTATTTTCTATAGAATGGTATGAAAGTTAGTTGATTGGAAGTAAATTCTCCAGAGTTATTTTTTATATCAACCACCTCATTGGATTGGGAAAATAACAGGTGGATTGGGAAAATAAAGAAGTTTCTTGGGGCAATTTGTAACCATGGAATCCTTATCCCTGGGGTTCCTTGTCTAACTCACCATCTCCTTTTTTTACTTTGTTATATGTTATCACACTAATTTTCCTTGGATATTTATCCCTTAGTTTTAAGTTTTTTAAGCCTTTAGATTTTAATTTTTGTTTTATTTTCTTAAGTGTGATTTAATTAGGTTACCTTGAATAAATGAAGGCTTGAATGTTGGCTCATTTTTTACCCTCACATAGATTTTTGGCCTAGGTTCATTTTATTGGCTTATGTTTTGACTCACCTCATGACTTGACACCAAGCTTGACTCAGCCCATGACCTACATGACTTGACATGTCACCTTTTTCACTCATACCTTTTTCCTTGCCATGTTGTCCCTATGTCCTATTAAAATGTTCAAATCATCTTTTTGAAAAAGAGCATTGCCAACTCACTAGGAGTTTTCGTAGCGCACTCCTTGTCCTTCATTCTTTGCCATGATTTGTCATCATAACACTGAGGTCATGTTCTACCTAGTTTTCAGCACCATGGTTCGTTAAAAGATGCTTTCAAAGATTTGGTTTTAATGAGTATTGCTAATGGTTTCAAGTTTTGAATGTTTTCAAAACTCGACGTTGTTGAAACTACCATTTCGGACCAATTGGCAAGGGTGCTACGAGATCGGTTGATGAGGTGAATTTGGAAGCTAAGATGGGTGTGGTGATCTCCTATATAGTTGCAGACCTCCAAGTTTGCTACTCCTCCAGGTATTTTGTGGTTTCCCTCCTCTGCATAGAAAATTCAGGTAATAGTTGTTGCCTGGAGTTTTCATAGCAACCGTGTATGCAAAATCGCTCCTTCTTTCATCCCTCTCCATCCATTTTTATCTCACACAGACATGTAGTCATTATCACCTAGTTTTAAGTTATCAAGACACCCATTCGCCTTCCTCCTGATTTTTGAGTGCCCAAGAAAACGTTTATTCCTTGTGTGTGCACTGCGTTACCCAAAATTGTTGTTGAAACTTCGTTGCATTTCCCCTACTTCCTCTACTATTCAGATTGGAATTTTTTTAACCCAGTTTTCAAGGACCATTGCAGTGGTTTCCTTCACCATATTTTTATTCTTCAATTTGAGATCTACAAACTGTAAGGGGAGAGAAAATTGCATATCTTGCTTTTCAAAAGCCATCCAAACAGTGTGAGTTAGAGGAGAATCCTAGGAAAAAGCATCCATTTTTCACTGTCATTCTCCCATTGAAGTCTGCCTCTTTTTTCTCTCTATCCTTCACTACACCATAGCCTTTGACCTCTTATATTGACCCATGGAGACACATCAGAAGAATAAATCTCACAAGCGATGCATTGTGGTCAAAACTGAACCCTCAGACATGAATTTATTTGTGGTAGAGCCAATGTTTAAGGACATTTTTCAAAGGGTGGGCTACCTCTCTTTCTGCCAAACAATGCAGAGGGGACATCTTGAGGTGGCAAAGAAAATTGCCTCACATTTTCATGGCCTTAATACTAAGGTGGGAGATCTGGATTTTGAGGTGTCTTAAGCCTCTATTGTAGTAGCCACATGGATTCCTAACACAAGGGAGAGATGGTTTAAATCAATGACTTTGAATGTTGCCTTCTCCAAGGATTTCCTTAAGCCAGATTATCAAACTGACAACTTGTCCAAGGGGGTTCCTAGAAGTCATCTAGTTGAAGATTTTGACAAGATGTTAAATATCATCAATATATACTTCACATGTGAGGGGAGGTTTAATATGTTATACCAGTACCATATAATGATTCTAACTCATTTTAATGGTAAAGATGAGATGAATATCCCTTTCTATTTGTTGAGGAGCATGAGGAAAATGTCTAACAAAGTCCAAGCCAAATCCAAGGCTGTTGATACTAGTGTCTTTCATTCTGTATTGATCAGAATGTTGGTAAAGGAAGAATTGAAGAAGAAGAAAATTCCTTGGGAGAAATTCATTGTTTCTTCTCACATGAAGTTGGAAACAACTTCAACTCCTCAATCAGAGATGAAAATTCATTTTCCACCTACTAGTGATGCTCCAACAAAAACAAGTAAAAAAAGGAAGAGTAAATCCATCACTCAAGACAAAGAGGTTGTTAAGGAAGTTGAAGAAGCTGATAGGGAGGCATATCATTCTCCATGAAGAGAATCTTCACCTCCTCCTACACCATAATTGGAAGAGGTCCCTTCATCTACTAAAGCCACAACCAAGAAAGGAAGAAATTTGCATTTCTATTCATCTCCCTCAACAACATGCACAAAGGTCAGGAAACCTTTCACAATATCATCAGCTCTCAAGGGGGATGTTGAAGCACAAGTCCTATCAAAAGTTTCTATTCTAAAGAGAAATATGGATAAGAGAAAAGGCATTGAGAAGCCTATTGATATGGTAGATAGATCCCCTGGATAGAAGAAAGATGAAGGTGAAGCCATGAAGAATCTTGTTGAGATTATCAACATTATTACTCCACCTAGCAATCACACCTTCAAAATATTGATTAGACAACTCAGGGAGGCTAGGAAGGAGATTTATTTCTTGAAATCAGAGGGTTTATCTGAAAGTATTAAGATGAAGGAGCTCATGCACAATTAAAAAAACACTCTCAATTTGGCAAGATTTGCAGCTAGAAGAGCTCTTCCCCTCCATAAACAACTAAAGAATCTCTATAGGAAAAACAAAGACTTTCAGTCTCAGAACAGAAAACTCAAGGCATAATTGCAACACTTCAAGGATGAAGTTGCCCAGAGGAATTTGAATGTGCCGGTTGAAGCTACCATTGAAAAGGAGAAACCATTAGTGAAGAAAATCACACTTGTAGTTAAGAAGCTTGTCACTACAAAATGAAAGCATGTTGTTGTGCTGGAAGTAAGTCCGCCTTCCACAAGAAGGAGTTCCAAGTTGATGAAATGATTGGGGGAATGTAAGCTCCATTTTTTAGAACGGTCTCTTTTTGCAAAGAGTAAGTGATCAAGGATGTATTATTTTTGACACTTATACAGGCATTTACAAGCTCCTAACCTATCAGCTCAAGGTTTTTTTTCTTTTCAAAAGATTAATCTCCTCATACAGAAAGAGCATAGACATTCTGTAGCACTATGGCGCTGCAGAATCGTCTAATTTATCATATCCTGCTAATTCGCTACCTAAAATGCTACCAAATCTCCTAACACTGGTGTAACGATGGCTCTATGAATTCCACAAGGTGCTACCAAATCTGCTAAGCGGTGTAATGATGGCACTACTGAATTCATAGGGATATATTACAATAGCTCTACCAAATCCATTTTGATGTCGGGCGCTACGGATTCTGCAGGACCATTTTGATGACTGGCGCTACCAATTCTGCAGAGGTGATTGAAGTATGGTGCTACCAAATTATACACAGAGATATACAAACTCGGAGCTACCAATTCTACAAGCCTGTTTTGTAGACTATGCTACAAAATGTGTAGAGTATTTTGTGAAGGTGCTACAAAAACTCGCTACCCAACGCGCTACTAAATGATGCTACCAACTGGTACTTGGAATCAAGGGTTTCAAGTGATCACTCTTGTGGGTGGCTGATGATGTGGAGAATGGATAATACCATAGGTGGAAACATGATGACAACTTACAACCTTTGCAGGACACTTGGCATGGAAAGGGATGTGCATCAATGAAGACAATGTCAGTTAAGAGTTTGTTGGATTAGGTGCCAAAATATTTCCTTTTTTGCAGCATAGTTGTTAGCACAACTGTTAGTTTGAATAACTGATTTAGAGAATCCTATGGGAGGAAGGCCAGCTCACACCTCTAGTTAGGGCCTTCCCTTTTTGTTATAAATAGACATTCCAAATGCTTTAATGGGTTCAAATGGTTGAGCTAGGCTCCCTCATTGTAATATTTTGATGAATCATATTGATTCTCTGGTTATGTACTTGACTTGAGACATTTTTTATTAATATAAGTCAATTTCTCTTATTCCATATTATTGCCTCTTATAATAAAATGTTCATTATTGAATGATTCACATGACATTTTTATAGTTGTATTATGATGAATGTTTGATTATAGTACTGTTATGATGTTCTTCAGTATTCTCTAAACTTTGAATTCAATAAGATCTTGTGTTTGAGTTTTTCTTCCTTAGGCTTCTTGAAGACTTGATGTCCATAGAAGACTTCTACATTTTTCTCACTAAAGTCTTCCTTCTATTCACCTTTACTCCCACTCACTGACTGAAGTTGATCAAGACATCAATCGCTTGTATATGCTAGCCCATATTTCTGAGTTAGAACATTATTATCTTGAGTCTTATCCATTTGACCTATTAAAAACTCATTTGCATTTACATATAATCTGATGGGTACTGGTCATATTCTTTCTGCAATGTGAGGGTGATTACTAGTGCTAACATTCTTGACGTCAATGTCGGGGAACGAATTGAAGACATTTCCCTGGGATTGAATGAAAAATCTTACTGATTATGAAGGTGCATTAAAACTCACTACATTGAAGATTGCATATTTTCACCTGGTGACTCTATTGTTTCAGTTGTGGCTCCTAAAGGAAGATACACAAGTTCAACTCCACAACTACCTTTGGTTCCACCTGAAGCTAACCCAGAGAAGATAATCAAGAAGGGAAAAGCTTCTTAAGAAAGTTTTTCTACTGTTGTATCAAGTACTTATGGTCAGTTTCATGATTCCATTCTTAAAACACCAGTTGTTATATCAAGTAATCCTTCTTTACCTTCTACTGAAGTTTCTAAGAATTTGGATTTTGAAAATTTTCCTATTGAATACTCCTCTTTTGACCCAGAATTGAAAGAAGAAATTTTGAAATCCTTTCCTCCCCTGATATTGTGAAGTGGTTGAGACTTGAGAGTCTTGAAGAATTTACTACCTTAGGCTTTCTTACTCCTCCTCCTATGAAATTTTTTTCATCCAAAGAGGAGGAAACCTCATCTCCCTTGCAGTCTATACCATCTTCTTCCAAGACTCAACCTTCTGCTGTGAAAATTGAAATCCCTCCTTCCTACATTCCTTTATCTCCTAAGCTGCACATAATCAAATATCCTTCTCCTCCTTTTTCTCCTAGAGTTCAAAATCCAATCGCGGGTGTTAACCCTCCTATAAATAAAATGGATGCCATAGTGGCTACTAGGTATGCCCCTCTTATCTTACCTAAGCCTATGAATGCTCTCCCTACTGGAGATTAATTAAAATGCATGCCCAAATTCACAGGAGAAGAAGACATTATTGTTGAAGAACACTTTGTTGCCTTCTATAGTTATGCAGACAATCTAAACATTGAGAATGAGGATGTGTGGATGAGAATATTTGTCTAAAGCCTTGATGGTGAGGCTAGGAAATGGTTTAGGGGTTTCACTCTTGGATCCATTGCTGGGATTGAAGCTTTAGATGATGCTTTTTTGAGACAGTGGGAGGATAAAAAATATTTTTTGTATTATATCATAGAATTTGGATCCCTAAAGAGGAAAGAGGGAGAATCTGTCTCTGAATTCTCTAAAATATTCAACAAAATGTACAATAAGATCCCTGTTGAGATAAAGCCTACAGAAACCTCTGCCAAGATCACCTATGCTAGTGCTTTTTACCCTGATTTTTGCCTTCTACTAAGAGAAATAAGATGTGCCTCCTTAGCTCATATGCAAGATGAAACCTTAGAGGTAGAATCTAACATAGTGGAATATGAAAAACTTAGGGGAAAATATGATAGGGACAAGAGAAAAAATAGAGCTAAAGACTCAAACTAGGATTCCTCTACTATCCATCCTCAAGCTGATGAACTTACCAAATTAGTAAAATCTCTTTCTGTTGAGATGGAGAAGTTAAATCTTGAAGGAAAATAGACTTATAGAAATACATAGAATGTTGATAATAGAGGTAACTTCAGAAGACCAAATAATGCTCCTCAGATCCTTCCAAGAGATCCAAGAACCAGAGATAGGGATGATAAAAAAATCCAAACCCCTTTACAAAAAAAACTTGTTGGTGATGAAGAAGGAGAGGATGAAGAAAATGATCCTGAGATCCATTGCATAGGGGACACCTCTTCATCCCCCCAATTGACCCAATCTACATATGAGGAATCCCTGATGGATAATCAAATAAATGAATTGAGTAAGGGAGAGAAGGAAAAATAAAATCCTAATAGATATAATCTGACATCCAAAAAGAAAGACCAAAAGACTGATGCTTCTGATCATCCTACAAAAATAGAAAGTTCTACCAAGGTTGTGGCAGTTGGAAGCAAAGAAAATGATGCACAAAGTCCCCAACTTTTGGTTAAGAATCCTACCCAAGAAGTCAGACAGATTCTAAAATCTCCATCTTCTTTCAGCTTTGAAAGTGAGATTCAAAAAATCAAAATCCCTGTACCCTTTTTGGAGCTACTAAAAAATGAAGAGTTTAAAAAATATATTTCCAAAATGTTGCAGCCTGAACCCTCCTCAAATTTCATTGATTCAGTCAACCTTCAAGATTAAAATCCAGCAGACATACTAATACCTTTGATACAAGATAGAGATGATTCATCTCCTCCCTTCTATACATCACTAAACATCCATGATAAGGTGTTGCATAGTTGCTTGATGGACTCAGGGGCATCTGACAACCTCATTACAAAAACAATCATGGATGAACTTGGATTAGAAATCACAAATACTTACAATGACTTATATTTTTTTGACTCTAAGAAAGTGAAGTGTCTTTGGGTCATCAAATATATGTTTGTGACCTTGTTTCAGTTGCCCATGAAAAGTGTGGTCATGGATATTGTGGTGGTTGATGTCCCCCCAAATTTTGGTATGTTCTTGTTAAGATCTTGGATAAAAGGACTCGGGGGAACCTTGCAAATGGACCTCACATATGCTACAATTCTTGTGTTTGGGGGGGAGCATAGAAGACTTTACAAGGAAGCTCAGTTGGCCTACATTATTAGTGATGAATCAAACCCCACCAACCATCCTATTTTTGCACTTGATACTAATTTGGGATCCAATATATTGTAGCTCAATGATACTCTTGAAACTCCTCTTGAAATAAAAAAAGCAGTCCATTACATTTTGTGAATATTCTCCTCCTACTACCTATGTTTGGAATATTTTTTTCGATCGAGCCTCTTCTAAGGAAGGTGTTGGTGATGGAGTAGTATGTGTTTCACCTACTCAAGAGACCATATATTTGCCCTACAAGATGGAATTTGAAACTACCAACAATGTGGCAGAGTACGAATCTTCTTTTTTGGGTTTGAGGGCTGAAAAAGACATGGAGATTGAAGAACTATCAGTGTTTGGGGATGTTGAATTAATTGTCCATCAAATCAAAAATCTATATCAAGCTAAGCACCCTAGGCTAAGGACTTATAGAAATGAAGTTTGGGATCTTGTTGACAGTTTCTTCTTAACTTTCAATATCTCATTTATGCCAAGAGAGGAGAACACCATAGATGATTCTTTGGTTGTTTCAGCAAGTAATTTCAGAGTCCACTTTGCACCCAAACTCAAGTATGATGTAGAAGTTAAATATAGACCCTCTATACCGGACAATGTCAAACATTGGAAGGTGTTTAAGGATGATATTGAGATCAAAATATTTCTTGATACTGTTGATGAGTTTTATGCATTACATATTGATGAAGATCATGATTCTGAAAATAACCCTCATGCTGATGCTTTTCTAAATAAAATTTCTAGTCATCATATTGTTCAGTTGCCTAGTAACCATATTCCAAAAGGACTAGTTCCTTTGGAAATATTGTTCTATAGGAATGACATGGCTATAAAGGTTAAAGGTTCAAATGATGATGCTTATGTAACTAAATGCAATGTGGGTAAAAAGAAGGATCCAAAATATGTCAAGTTGTCTAGCAGCTTGTCAAGGGAACAAAGGGTTAAATATGTTGAGTTGTTAAAAGAGTTTGTTGATGTGTTGTCCTGGACATATGAATCTTTCATAACATATGACACAAACATCATAGAAAATAAGATCCCTTTGAAGGAAGAGACCAAGCCATTTAGGTAGAAGCTAAGACAAATAATGCTTCTGCCTATTATGGAAAAAGAGGTAAAAAATATTTTGAATGCCAAGATTATCATTCCTTTGAGATATTCTGAATGGGTGGCCAACTTGGTCCTAGTGAGAAAGAAGAATGGATAAATGAGACTTTGTGTTGATTTCAGAAATTTGAATAGAAGCTCAAAGAAAGATAATTACCCCTTACCAAAGATGGAGTACATATTACAAAGGGTGAAAGGTGCATCTAGGATGTCTATGATTGATGGATTTTCTGAATACAATCAAATCTCTATAGTGTCTGAAGATAGAGAGAAGACAACCTTCACTACTCCTTGGGGTACATTCATGTATGCCAAAATGCCCTTTGGATTGATGAACGCAGGGGTGACCTTTCAGCAAGCCATGGGCATTGCCTTTATTGGGGAGAAGGACAAGTTTTTAGTCATTTATTTGGATGACATAACAATGTTCTCACAATCTCATAAAGAGCATTATCATCATTTGAAAAAGGTTTTATTGAAATGCAGAAAATTTGGTCTCTCTTTAAATCCAAAAAATTCATTGTTTTCCATGAAGGAGGGGAAATTATTCGGGCATAATGTATAAGCCAAAGGGGTAAGGATTGATTCAAGCAGAGTAGAAGCTATCCATGTTAAGCCTTAATATTGGTTCATTACCCCTTAATTGGGGCATATTAGATTAGTAATGCTATTTTATTCATGTCGGCTTTAGGCCATTAGTTGTAATTATATCTCCTAGTCTCATATATATACCAAGGAGACATTTTCATTTTGAATCATCTTGTACTTGAACATTTAAGTGGGGTAAAAGGAG
>JZKD02S1896146.1:515094-529717 GCA_000966675.3 Picea glauca | reverse complement strand
TCAAAGAATTGCTCCATCTGAAGTATCCATGTGATTGGGTCCTTGCCATCAAACTTCCTCATATCAATCTTAGGAACGTGGTTGGTCTTGAAACCAAAGTTGGAGTTTCTCCATTATTGATTCACCTTCCTTGTTTCCTCATCATGAATTTCATGGGATGCATTTTCACTTTCAGTTGTCTTCTATGTTACAAAATTTTTCAATACTTCCATGATATCCCCTTTTAAACCATCTATATTAGTATCCAACTTAGCTTCCATTGAATCCATCTTATTATCCAACTTAGATTCCATTGAATCCATCTTCTTTTGTAGTTCATTTATGTCCCTACGCATTTCTTCACCTTCATCAAGAGTCCAAGTAGGATTTTATGGAGGCTTATTTGGTGTAGAAGTTCCCTTTTTTGGTGGCATGTTGACCAAGTATCAGTTTTGAACCTTGATTTTGAGGTGGTTCTGCTAGACAATATTTCTTCTGTTGTATCTCCCAATTTTCGGCCCTTCTAGGTATGAAACTTTCTTTTATGTAGTTCTCTAATATTTCATCTCTGCAATGCCACAGGTATGATCAAAATTGGATGTGCCAAGTGGAATTTATGGTAACTTCCACACAACTTGCCGATTTTTGGCCTTTCCAAGAGATCTCAATTGTATAGCGTTCCCCACACAAAATAATTGATATAAAATTATGAAACTCGCACCATAAATGCTACAGAATGTCCACAATCCAATGAAACTAGTTCCACTCAATTTGGATACTCTACGAAGAAGTTATGATTGTTTTACCTGGAACACCTTCTTGAGACTAGTCGATAGGACTAGTCAGATACCCTATCTTACACAGGGTGTATCTAAAAATTTAAGATGACCCAGAAGATGAAATTTTTACCACAGATACCTTTCCAATTTATGTAAATAGCCTCCAGATTTCAAGGTCTGAAACTTTACAGAAATGTTTTTATAGCGAAAATTCCACAATGACTCAATTCAGGATGATTCCAAAACCCTATCTTGTACAGGCTGTATCTCCGAAATTGTAAGGCCTCAAGAGATGAATTTTTAATCCAACATACCTTGATCCGTCTACTAAATATCCTCCAAGAATTTCCTTCTGAAACTATGTAGAAAAAAAGTTATAGTGAAAATTCCAAGGTGTCTGATATGTAGCAGCGAAACCTCAAGACCTTGAGCTCTGATACCATATGTTAGGAACCAAATATCAATATAGCATAGAAAAACCTCAGAAAATCTACTCAACGCCTTGAAAAAGAGATAATTTCAGATGATAAGCCTCTTCGAGGGGGAAACCTCCTTTTACCCCACTTAAATGTTCAAATACAAGATGATTCAAAATGAAAATGTCTCATTGGTATATATAGGAGACTAGGAGGTATAATTACAACTAATGTCCTAAGGCCGACATAAATAAAATAGCATTACTAATATAATATGCCCCAGTTAAGGGGTAATGAGCCAATATTAGGGCTTAACAATAAAACACCTCAACCTACAAGGTTGACACCTCAACAATTTGAGGAAAGAAAATAAAAAGGTTTATGCTTTAATTGGGACAACAAGTATAGTAAGGGACTTAAGTGTGGTGAGAATAAATTATTCTACATAGATTGCAAAGATGAAGAAGAACAAGAACAAGAACAAGAACAAGAACCATCTCAATATGAAGATGTAGAATATATTTCTTATGAAGAGATGACTCCCACCATATCATGTCATGCATTGGATGGAATTAGCACTCCTCAAACCCTCAATATCAAAGGATATATAAAAAATAAAGAGGTTGCCCCCTCGAATAGATGGATGGTTCCCACCATCCATCACCTCATTATACATCATATAAAATCGAAATGTGATAGAATGGGCCACCATGATGAAGACAAAGAACTTTATCAAAGGAAACCAAACAACCGTCTTGGCACCGGTTATACTTTTCCTCATATTCAGCCAAGGCATTGGAGGACTTAATTTCTGTATGCAGTCATTGATGAGCGTGGAGATCGTGGCAAGAACGGTGTAGAGGAAACTCCTTTTTGGATTGTTGTTCTTGGTTATGTTTTAGAGTTTTTTGAAACACACTATTTTATACTTTGCATGAAAATCATACCAACATGAAAGCATACGATCAGAGAATAACAATTTATGATTTTATGGAGAATGGGAATCTGCATCATTGACTGCATGATCTTCCCCTAGGTACACAAGTCACAAATGATTGGTATGAAAATATGTGTGAGAAAAATAAGGTCAATATTCCAAAGAGATGACCATGGGATGGAGATTATGACATAGAACTTCATTGAGGACAACTATGCTCTTGTAAAAGAACATCATGGCACTGCCAAAAAAACACAGTTAGCATCAAGCTTGTTTTACACAAAATAGACACTATATGTGTTTTGGTACAATAAGGAATGTATTATATCCAACTTGGAAAGGAAGTCCATCAATGATAACCATGATGAACATCAAGAGACAATTGAGAGTAAACAGAGCTACATAATTGATGAGATCAATACTATGAAGATCAACTTCTTCCTTGCATTTTCTTAATGGACTCGTTTTGTTAGCACCTAAAAAGGTGGAGGAAACAAGAAATTTATAGATCTAGAGGAGAGTCAATAGCAAGGGGAAACATGATGTTTAAGTTTTGTTATTTCATGTTGGCATCCACTAGTTTATGTTTGAATCTGTTTTTATGTCAACCTAGCTATGTCATAACTTATTTGGCAATCAGTTGTAGTAATATTTTGTTTTTGGAATGTTTGAATATATGATTTTACCAAGAGAATTCTCTAGTGATAGGCTCTGGATAGTCCCATAGTCCATATTTTTAGTTTTTTTTTCTAAACATTGGTTTAGTTGTGTTCCAAACTCTCTCCCTATCTCGAGGCTTTTTGTAACATTCTATTTTTAATAGAATCTTTCTGTGTACCAAAACAAACTTAATACAATGCTTGTTTGTGCATAAATCGAAATATGAAAGATTTCATTTGGAGATATGAATAAGAGTTTATGACTCTAATCAAATTTCGGTGCCTAATTCTATCCAAAACTTTGAACTCTCTTTTAAAACTTTTGTGAGGCCCTAATCTAGGTGGATATTGGTGGCCACCCACCTATTCTAACTGGCTCCTCTTGACAGTTTTTAGTTCAACACGTTTCTCTGTAATGATCAAATTTCTTTGTAATTGTGGGTTTTGCACTTCTAGGTCTATCCTAAAGCCCTACAAAGCATCTAGGTGGATATTGGTGGCCTCCCACCTATTCCAACTGGCTTATTTAGGAATTTTTCATGTTAGTGCATATTTTTGTACTTCCAGGGCCGTTTTGGGGCAATAAACAGTTTTTTTTTGGCTTGCCACAATCAATCTATATATGGGGTCAAATTTTGATGGAATAATGTGTATTTTTTCCAACGGGCTATCACATGCCTAAAATGAAGGTCGTATGAAAAATTTACGACCCCGAGAAGTTGAGGTACCAACTTACCCATCGGGGCCCACATAACTTTTGGCGTTTCATCTCCTAGGGTTAGGTTTTTGGATATATAGGGTTTTGGAATTAACGAGTAATGTTAAAAATTCCTATGGAACCTCATTGTAATCATTCTTCTCAGATGGATGCGCATAGTAGCCACATCTCTTCTCAGAGATAACTACCACAATTTGAGCAAGTTGTTTTTGAGTTATGCAGTTTTACAGTTTCAACTTATTTTATTTATTCAATAGAAGTTATTGTTCACTAGATATATGTTGTCGCTCTCTGTATAACTGTGTCACTATATTCATCCTATTATTTATTTCGTTCCATTCATAAATCTATGTCAGTGGTATCAAAGCGGTCTGCTCTTCATTTATTTTTCTTCGTGCATGTCCCCGACAAGATCTGCATATAAGAAGTTGGGACTCTAACCAGTCAAGCCTTTGCAAGATTGGTGGCACAAATACAGACAACAACTCATGGGGGACTAGAATAAAGATGATGGTGTAAGAGATCCTTTTAAATTATTTCCTGAGGAATCCCTTGTGTGAAAAAGGAAGGAAATGATGGACAACTTTGCACAGATCCTTCAACGACTACCCACAGGAGATGCATCTTCATAAAGTGGCCATGCAACCTCATTCAAGGTACAAGAAAATTTTTATATTCCATTATTTGAAGGACTAATAGATGCAGATGTTGTACATAAGTGGTTGAATCTTCTCAAAGGGTATTTTTCAGTCCACAATTTTTTCGATAGGGAAAATATTACTTTTTCACTCCTCAAGGTTGTCCCCCATGTTAAGGACTGGTGGGATACTTAGTCTAAGCAAAGGGCCATAGATGAATCTACAATATTTACGGTCTCCCACACATGGGATTTCTTTAGGGATGTCATTAGATAACAGTACTACCCTTTTAGAAGCTATGAGAACGAGTACACAGGATGGACCACACTGCATCAGGAAAGGGACTATATAGTACCAGATTTCAACAATATTTTCCATACCCTGCGCACCAAATTGGGTATCAAAGACTCTGAATGACATCTAGTTCTCAAATACCACAGTTTTATGCATAGATACATTCAAATAGAAATTGATTTTCTAGACATCGCATCATTGGGTGCAGCTTATAGATATGATGTCAGGATCGACCAAAACTTTAAGCAAAGGAGGCGAGAGTTTGGATTGGAAAAGTACTCACAGCCAAAGCAAGGAAAAGGAGGCCCCAACCCCCACAACAAGGGACAAAGAAAATATGGCCACTCTTAGGACAACTAGTCCAAACCGCAACCCAAGAAGGGTAATGAGAATTTGAAGAAAGACACAACAAAGTGGTATGAATACCATAAAATACCTTGGAACAACACCAACGAATGTCGTTCCAAGCAGTCACTGGTGGCTGAGATGAAAGCTTCTGAGTTAGAGGAAGATTCTGACTCTGAATCAAATCCAGAAGGAAGGAAGCGGATTATTGATGTCGAACCCAGTGTCATTGTTGCTACCACCAAAGTCCAGACAAGAAAACCAGAAGAACCAAAGGAAGGGGAAGGCCTCTTTCACTCATATATGTGGGTAAAGGGGGCTCTTCTTTATTTCATTATCGATAGTGGTAGTCATAAGAGACTAATATTAGCAGAGCTCTTCAAGCATCTAGACCTGCTGATGACACCACACTCGCAACCCTACACCATCGACTAGATTCACCAAGGAAGAGATCTTTATGTCAGCCAACAGTGTTGCCTTCCCTATGGCATCAAACTCTTCAAAGGCGAGGTATTATGTGATATTGATCTCTTTGAAGTTTGTGATGTTATTTTAGGACATCCATATTTTTGGAAGTGACATGTTATGTATGATTCTAGACCCCGTAGTGTTATTACTACTTTGGGTAGACAATTGTGCAAGATACCAGAGGTAGCGTCGCCTACCATTGTTTCTTTAATCTCTACTAAGCAATGCAGTAAGGTCATTTCACAGACCAGGAAGTTCATATTATTTGTGATTCGTTCTCACATTAAGAAAAAGGTCACTGCCACATCTGTGACCTATACACAGAGCCTCTCTTCGTAGTGGAAGAAAGTGGACAAGATCGTGGAAGAGTACAAAGAAATCTTCTCCTCACCCACCGAGGTACCAATGCACTGCCATGTCAAGTATCCAATTGATCTAACCCCTAGTGAACCTCTACCTAATGGACCATTCTATCATCACTCGCTAATGGAAAATGGTGAAATCAAGTGTCAAATCCAAGAGTTTCTTCAAAAGAGGCACATCAGGCCCAACTCCTCCTCTTGTGGAAGCCTGATTGTACTGGTGCAGAAAAAAGATGGGACTTGGTGGCTCTACATTGATTACAGAGCATTAAACAAAATCACAGTCAGGAACTGATACCCAATTCCCTGAATTGATGACCTTCTTGACCAACTCAAGGGGGAAAAATTCTTCAACAAGATTGACCTAAAGTCTGGATATCACTAGGTTCCCATCAAACCGACTAATGTATGGAAGAGAGCATTCAAATCTAAAGAAGATTTCTTCGAATGGTTGGTCATGGCATTTGTCTTAACAAATGCACCAATAAATTTCATGAGGTTGATGGATGATGTTACATTGAGACCCTTCACTAGCTCTTTTATGGTGGTATATTTGTATGATATCCTCATCTTCAGTAGAACTTGGGAGGAGCACATGCAACATATTCAGCATGTTTTGAGCACTCTGTGGTAGAACAAGCTATATGCCAACTTGGAAAAATGATCCTTTGGGATGAATAGGGTCCAATACTTGGGATACATTTTTTATGAGCATGGGGTACATGTGGATCCAACTAATATCCATGTCATCCATGACTGGCCAGCCCCGACCACACTAACCAAGCTTCGGGGATTCTTGGGACTTGGTAACTTCTACTGATGGTTCATGTTGAGATTCTCCCATATTGCATGGGCCCTCAGCGAAGTGACAAGGGTGGTTGTAAGGAAAAATTTGCGTGGGTAAAGGCACAACAATTATCATTTGATGATCTGAAGCATCGCTTGTGCTCAACTCTAGTACTCTCCTTACCCAATCTTCAACAACCGTTTGATATTGATACTGATGCATCTGACTATGTTGTAGGATCATTTCTCACTTAGCATGGTCATCTAATAGATTACCATAGTGAGACACTCTCAGATATTGTCTGGAAATACACCACCTATGAAAAGTAAATGTATTCCATTGTGCAAGCCTTCCTTCAATGGAAACATTACATTATAGGGAAGGAGACAATCATCCACACTAATCAAAAGCCTCTATAGTTCATATAGAAATAGGGGAAATTGCAAAATGGCTACCATCATAAGTGGTCCACATACCTGCATTGGTTCTATATCAACATCAAGTATAAGACAGGGAGCACAAATCGTGTCTGTGACTTCCTTAGTGGACCTCCCATGGCTACACTCATGATTGTGCTCCATTCTTGTAGGCATGAGGCATCTGAGTGGCCCCAACTTTATCAGCAATATCCTGACTTCACCACCACCTATGATCTCTTGGGTACAGGCGTGGATGTCACTGATTTTCACATTCAGGACAGATTGTTATGCCATCTAGTCCACCTTTGTGTTCCTTCAAGCGAGCGTGCAAAGCTGATTTGGGAGGCTCACAATAGTCAGATGGTGGGACATTTTGGCATGGAGAAAACTATGGTCATTTTACAGAAACATTTTTATTGGACAAAACTTCGACAGGACGTCAACAAGTATATTAGATATTTCACTTCATGTGCCATTTCCAGGACATCCTTCAAGAAGCAAGGCTTATACACCCTTCCTCCTACTCTCGAGAGGCCTTGGGAATCCATATCAATGTATGAAATATCTGGCCTTTCATCCACCAAGAAAGGAAATGATTGTGTGTTTGTGGTGGTTGATCGGTTTTCAAAGATGGCCATTCTCACAGCCTGTAAGAAGAGCATCAAAACAGAAGATACTTCCAAGCTCTTCTTCAGACAAGTGTAGGTCAATTTTGGGATACTATAGACCATCATCTCGGATCGAGACAATAGTTTCCTCAACACATTTTTGTTGAGTCTCTCGTCACTGTTGGACACCAAGCTCACTAAATCCACTTCCTTCCACGCTCAAACCGATGGCCAAATAGAGGTCGTCAATTATATGATTGTGCAAATCCTCTGCATATATAACTCTAAGCATTCATATACATGGGATGAGATTCTTCCCTATGTTCAACATGTATCTACAAAAGGTCTCTCCATATCTCCATTGGCCATAGCCCATTTCAGGTGGGACTGGGATTCCAACCCTTGGGTCCCATTGATGTTGCACTACCTCTTACAACCACACAGAAAAAATATTCCCATGTTCATCTTGAGGATGACAAAGCCACAAGATTCATTGATTGGATTCAATACATCCTCCAATAGGTCCATGAGATTTTGCAGAAAGCCAATGCTAAGTACAAGTAACGCCATGATCAACATTGGGTACCACACAACTTTCAGGTGGGAGAGAAGGTCTAGTTACATTTATAGAAGGAACACCTTACAATGCCCCATTGGAAGCTCCTCCCACTTTGCTATGGGCCTTACATTATCACCAAGGCTATGGGTGACAATTCTTTTGAGCTCAACACTCCCCCCTTCCTTGGCTTACACCCATTCTTCAATGTGGACCTCCTCTAGCCATATTTCCCACCATTATTGGACACCTCAGAGATCATAGAATAGTTGAAAACAATAGAGCTCAACCCTAACTGCATGGAACATGCATCCACTGATCAGATAGTGGACACACAATTCAAGAACACTCACCATCATAGGATCAAGCTTTATTGGGTTGTCAAGGTAGGGCAACTCCTGCACTAAGGAAAGTGGCTCAACTAGAGCCAAATTCAACATAATGTTCCTCACCTAATGGGGGAACTCAACACAATGGATACCATTGCTTCCTAAGGGGGGAGGACTAATCCAGGTGGATATTGGTGTCCACCCACCTATTCCAACTGTCTCCTCTTGACAGTTTTTAGTTCAACATGTTTCTCTGTAATGATGACATTTCTTTGTAATTGTGGGTTCTACATTTTCAGGGCTATCCTGAATCCCTACAAAACATCCAGGTGGATATTGGTGGCCGCCCACCTATTCCAACTCACTTATTTTGGAATTTTTCATGTCATTACATCTTCATGTACTTCCAGGGTTGTTTTGGGGCCCTAAATAGTGTTTTCTTTTTGCTTGCCACCATCAAATTATAGACAAAGTTAGAGTTTGATGGAATAATGTGTATTTATCTAAAATACCTTTCCAGTGAGCTATCACATGCCTAAAATGGATTTCGTATGAAAAAGTTACGACCCCGGGAAGTTAAGGTACCAACTTACCCATCGAGGCCCACATAACGTTTGACATTTCATCTCCTAGGGTTAGGTTTTTGGATGTTTAGGGTTTTGGAATTCATGAGTAATGTTAAAAATTCCTATGGAGCCTCATTATAATCATTCTACTCAGACGGATGCATGTAGTAGCCACATCTCTTATCAAAGATAGCTACCACCATTCGAGCAAGTTGTTTTCAATTCTTCAGTTTTACAGTTTCAGCCTATTTTATTTATTCAATAAAATTTATTGTTCACTGGATATCTGTTGTTTCTCTCTGTATATTTTTTTTATTGTATTCAGTCTGTTATTTATTTCATTCTGCTCATAAATATAGATCAACCCCTTCATTTTCTAAATTGAGAAGCTTGGCAACAACGACTATGCCATCATTCAAAACCCCTTTGTACACTTTCCCAAAACTACCCACTCCTAACAAGTTGGCATCACTAAATCCATTTTTTGGAGTGATAATATATACATAGGAAATTCTTTGGTGCCCCACATTTAAGGATGTCCAAACCTCTATAGGAATATTCCTCTTGTGATTTAGTCTACACAAGAGTCCTAAATAAACATTATACAATAGTGACTGCAACTACAAAAATAGATATGACAACCTTTTTCATATGAGAAACATTTTTATGTTTAAGGGAAAAGAACAGTGACAAATTTACCCAAGGTCCACAAATATTAAGGCATTCCAGTTCTTTGCAACTTCCAAGCCCACTTGGAATATAACTAGTTAACCAATTTACAGAAATATCTATATCTTGAAGCATAGTCATCTTGCTTAGCTCCAAAGGTGGGGAGGGCTCTAATATATTGTTTGAAAGGTTGAAATAGAAAGCCAAATTTTCAAGACCTATAATCTATGGAGGTATCTCACCACTGAGCTTGTTGTATGATAGGTATAGAAATAGTAAGTTCACACATTTCCCTACATTTGTGAGTGTTTTAGCTAATAATTGTTCATATGAAGATATAGATATCTTAGTTATCGGAGACTAGCAATAGTATCAGGGATTATTCCAAAGAGATTGTTTTCATACATTTTCAGGAGCCCTAAGCTTTTGAGTTGCCCATTTTTTGCCAGAATGTTTCCTTCTAAATTGTTTTCTCCCATACATAACCTTTCCAACTTTTGAATAATTGTAAGTGTAGTCGGGATTTCCCCTATAAACGAATTAGATTGTAAAGAAAGAAATGTTAAACTAGATAGATTTCCAATCTATGGAGGTATTTCCCCAGCTAAACTATTATTCCTCAAGCTTAGGTAGTTTATTTTTGTAGAGAGCCGGCCTATAGAGCATGGAAAACATCATGTGATATGATTACTGCCTAAATCTAATTCTTGTAGGGCGGAACAATTAGTAAGCATAGTAAGAATGGGAATGTTTGTGGTGCTTCTGCTAACCACTTGATTACTACCTAAGAGGAGGCTTTGAAGTTGTGTCAACTTACCCAACTCCATGGGCACTATTCTGTGGAGTTGGTTAACCGATAAGTTGATGCATTCAATGTTCATTCAATTGAAGAGGGAAGTAATAATGTTTCCACTATTATTACTACCCAGATAGAGTTAATTAAACCCCATGTTCTTTTATACACAACTCCACAGGAATGTGACCAATCAACTCGTTAACAGTGATGTCCAATATTTGAAGATATGTGAAGTTAGACAAGTAAAATGGAATTTATATTATGAGATGGTTCTGACTCAGAAGTAGTATTTTCAATTCTGAAGGTACACTCCTGGGAAGGTACACTCATATATTTGTGGGCTCAACATGGAGTTGTAAAATTTCTTTCATGCTCAACAGGGAGTAACTTGTTCTATGGATTTTCTCTTTGAAGTCGAGGAAAGTGGATAGGGATAGCTCTAGATTTTGAACATTCTTTTCTTCCAACCGCCATCAGTAAAGAGGAGGTAGAAGTTCGTAGTAATGCCATAGGGAATTCAAGTTAGTAGGGGGGATGGAATTAGGAATTGAATTGTATGACTTGATAAACCTAAGGTTAAAAGTAAGAATTCTTTCATTATCCTTCATATGTAAATGATTAAATCTCTCAAGATGCTCATAAGGATTATCCCAATGCCCAAAGGTAGACGTAAACCAGTAAGAAAGTTCAAACCATGTAGATATGCATTCATCTGGAAGGTTGGAAAATAAAGAAGTGGTGTTACCCTGAAGGGGATTCATGAACAATAGCATGCAACTATTATTATTGTTAACTCCGAGAATGGTGCAAGAATTTGAAAATGCGCAAAGATGTTCAACCACCATAACAGTTCCATCACTGTGAAAGAGAGGCAAACAGTTATTGAATTTATGAGGTAAAGTATTAACCGAGTGAGCGAACTTCAAGGGGATGGGCACAAACCATGGGGAATCATTTATGTATTTTTCAAACTCAAAAATATCATACTTCTGAATGACTTTCCTAGGGTTCGTAGTTGAAACCAGAGGGTTACAATCACCAAACAAGATTCCAATCAGTTGAGACATTGAGTTCTAGGGAGGAAAAAAAGTAAGTTTTAAAGAATTAAAACAAAACTAGGAAAGAACCATTGAACGGTCCTCCCCAGTATGGTCGCCAAAAATATGTTGACGTCAAGGGACTAAAGACTCCCCAACATCAACATTTCAACCTCCTATGGGGCTAGGCAAGAAGAGATGGGAATATCACCCTAAGCTTAAATCCCCAGAAAAGAATGCGCATTGAAATCCAGGCCAAATTTTCCCTAACCTACAATCCAAGCGTGAATTCCTTTGCCTTGTAATTTTACTTTTTAGTAATATTTGATTTTTTATGTAATTTATGATTTTTATGCTTTTATGTTGGATTTTATACATTTGGAATAACAAAATTAAATGTAATAAAGTAAATGTAAATAATAAAATGAAAAGACATTTGTTTTGTATTTGTTTTGTATTGTATTTGTTTTATAAGAAAATATCTAAAACAAAATTAACAAAGTTAATATAACTATGTTAGTTTAAAGTGATTCAATTAAAAGAAAGGCTTATTAAACAAAACATTGGTTTAAAGACTACAAAAAAGTAACTCTTTAATGATATGATATTTTTTTTTTTCTTTTACAAGTTAGGATGCGATAAATAATAAGAAAATCAAAATAGTAAAGAAAGCAAAAAAAAAATCATACATATTAAACAAGCTAATGAATAAAACTTATATACATGATTTTTACAAAATAAACATGTTCATAAGTTTGTTTGTCTTTTTCTATTTTTATTTTTAATGTTGTATTAAGAAAAGATGAAGAAAACTGATAATTTAAAAAAATAACAAAGAGACAATTTCAAAGTGTAAAATAATTTGATCTTCGTTTAAAATGCTCCCCATACAAATTCTTGAATTTTCAAAATCTACAAGCCTTTGCCTAGACTAGGGCCAGGTATATGGTCTTTAGCCACTCTAGAACAAGGTCACAATAGAAATACCAAGCGTGAAAACAAAAAAGAAAGCTGAGCCAATAATGGAATGGAGGAATGATGGTGAATCATAGGGAGAAAACTTGCATATCATAAATCAATTAGCACTGAATAAAATCGATCTTGAATACAACAAACTGACAAGTAAACTGTTCACCTTATGAGAACCAGCAAGATCATCATCGCTATATCTTTTTGTTGCTTCGCAAGACTCCTTGTTGCCAACGATTTTGTCAATCCCTACTGAATATGTAAAGGAAGAATGATATTTTAAAGAAACAGACCTCACTCCACTCCAAGCATACCTCTCTCTAATTTTTCTTCCAAAGTTTTTCTCCTAAAAATTTCCTACTTTGTTGGTTGTACTCTGCTTCTTTTATATTCTTGGATAGATAGTTTGAGTGATTAGCTCCAATCGATTAAGGGTTAGGGTTTCTTTATGGGTTGAAGCAAACTAACCGAACTACTTTTCTTTTATTTGATAAATAAAACATCCCATGAAGCAAGAAAATATCTTCCCTAAATTCAATTGAGAATTTAATCCAAAATATCAAAAGAGTTTGTTAATATATATCTTGAGCCATATCTTCTTTAGAAATGATCCCCGATGCTTTTGGTTGTACTATGCAAAGGATTTTTTAAACTCTTCATTTTGTCCAGTCTTTAAGTAATCTCTATAATAATAGCCCGTGCAAAAGGCTTCCTCGACAGCACTACAAGAAATCCAATCTTGTGCAGGTGCATATATAAACTCCATCATTGATTGATTTGGATCATCGATATTCTTTTCAGGTTGTATGCTACGATCTTTGCATTCACAGATCGAAATGTGCATTGATGGTTTTCACTGATAGACTTGTGAAACACTTGAAGAAGCATGGAATGAATGGTGCCACCGACTGCTTTGTTCTCTGCCATTTTCATTTATGAACACACAAACAACTCATTTCAAGGAAGATCGAAATGTTGTTTGTCTGCCATACTCATCATTAAACTTTTTGGTAATGGTTTTCATAAGGCTATTGTTGTTGCCTCATGTCTCAAAAATGTCTGGCCAGTTCTTGTTATTACTCCATATGCATTGCATTTATAGTGGGCATTCATGATTGAGCAATGGATTAAGATCCGATCATATGAAATATTGGTGGTGATGTCACAATGAGTAGGGTCAAATATTGTGTAGACATCTAGTAAGAAGATTGTTCATCTTGATGGTGTTTTCAACATAATATCATATGAACTTGTATCGAAGCTACAAGAGATACTAGTCAACAGTGATTTTAAGATCGTCATCGCTGATGAGTCCCATTATATGAAGAATCCCCAATCAAAAAGGACAAATTCTTGTATTCCTCTTTTCCGGAAATCCCAGTACCGTATCTTTCTTAGTGGGACTCCTGCATTGTCCCGACCTATGGCAGTGATATTGCAAGGGTGGTATTTTGGAATATATCAAGGAGCTTGTAATCATGAGGAGATGCATGCTTTAATGAAGAAAACGGTCATGATTCGAAGGATAAATAAAGATGTTCTTTGTAGATGAAGGATGAGGATCATACTCCAAATAGAAATCCATGTGTGAGCAGTGATAGATGTAAGTAGGTCAGCTCATTTTTCTTCCTCAGAAGCACAAATCTAGAATCCGTTAATATGAATCCTAGAGACTATTCTCTGGAATTCTAAACCAATTATCCCAACCCTTCCACTAAATGGAAATATTGTCAAACGTCTCTAATTTGTTATAGGTTCACAAACATTTGAGCTTTTCTGTATATAATAAAGACCATCTAATGCAAACAAGGTGTATGAAGAAACACCCTTCAATCTCAAAAATATATAATATTTTTCCTTTAATAATAAAGGGCCCAATTATTTTGATCTTCGAATAAGATTGGAATATATTTTAACCTTTATTTCATGCTTTATCACCGTAACATATAACCTCAGTTAGTCATTGGGGCCAAAGGGTAAATGGCATGCAATTAACCCAATAGGCTTCTCATGATGCTCATGGATGCTATAATTCTTAACATAACGATATCTTTTCTTATGATATGATGTTGGATAATGTTAAATCATAATGCAAAAGTAGCTTGGTGATATCATATGTTATAATTAAATATTTGAAATGGATATGACGTATGGGTCATGCAAACTTAAAAGAGTCATATGTGGGCTTTGTTATAGGATAGAGAATTTGGATAATTGGTTTACTTTTCCCCTTTTTTATCAAGTAAAAAGAAAATGGAAAACCATGATATAATAATATAACTTTGCTTTTGG
>JZKD02S1896146.1:470608-509436 GCA_000966675.3 Picea glauca | reverse complement strand
TGTGTGGGGAACAAAGGATAGTTGGAAGGGACCTTACGACATCAAGGCCATGGTTGTAATCTCTCTTTCACATTTAATATGATACAGTAATATGATTCTTTCCTATAAAGCTTGTATGATTCCTATGTATGTGATTAAGAAATCATACAATAAACCTATTGTATGATTCCTTAATCACATACATAGGTTTATATTGAGTTTATGCTATTACTATCACCTTGGTTGGTTTCATTCTTTTGCAGGTTCATCATGGTATGAGTGTTGGAATGGAGCTAGGATGGCAACGACGAGAGGAAGTGGTGTTTAAATGGTATGTCACCTATCCCTCTTTAGTTAGTAAATTCAATATCTAAAACTTAAGGAAAGCATCATGTTCTGGTGTGTTTTGTTCTAGATCTAGGTGTATCTAGGGAGATCAGTTAGTGTCCACACCTACCGATTTATCTGATAACACTAGGTGTGTGTGAAGTACCTCCAACACCCCCCTGAACATCACTATGGTGAAAATAAATATTGGGTCCCGGCAATGAGGCCATGTTAGGTACCCAAGTACAAAAGATACACTGAAAATAAAGTGAGGAAAGAGGGAAAACCTCATGGGAAAAACCCCCTCCCTCAAGGTACAATGTATGTAAAAAGGAGAACTACAGTTGCTAAGAAACCGTGTCCTTCACATTAAGACGACCTCGAAGAGAATGGAATTTATTCTCAGTGAAGGTCTTTGTGAAAATGCATGCCATATATTCTACTGAAGGAAATAATTGTAAGTCAATGATCCCCTCGTGTACCAAGTACCGGATGTAGTTCATGTGGATCTCGATGTGCTTCGTCCGCTACCTCTGAACTGGATCTTTGCAGAACTTCAGAGTGCTCTAGTTGTCACACTAGATGACGATCGGCCGATGAAACTGAATGCCCAACTCAATCAGAAAATGTTGTAGCCACATAGCCTGAATGGTTATGTTAACTACCCCTCTGTACTCTACCTCAGTTGAAGATAGAGCAATGGCAGCTTGCTTCTTGCTCGACCAACAGATAGGCCTAGAACCAAGACTGAGTGAGTAACCAGATGTGGACTTGCTATCAGTTTTATCGCCAGCCCAGTCAGAATCAGTAAACCCGATGAGATCTAATGTAGGGTCTATTGCATAATGAATCCTAAATGTGATGGTTCCTTGTACGTATTGAAGGATACGCTTTGTAGGTTTCCAATATAGCTCATGCGACTCCTGCATGAACCTGGAAAATGCGCCAACTACATATGAGAGGTCTAGTCTGGAGTGTGTGAGATACAACAAGCTCCCCACTAGTTGTCTATACAGTGTGTTGTCAACCAATGGAGTCTCCCCACCATCCTCAAGTTTGACTTATGATAGGAAAGGAGTCGAAGCAAACTTGTAGTCTGTCATGTGAAATCTCTCAAGGAGATCTCGTGCATACTTTCCCTAAGACAGTTTTATGCCTGATGCATCTTGAATGATCTCGAGTCCAAGGAAGAAGTGTAGTGGACCCATGTCCATCATGAAAAACCTATCATGTACAATTCTCTTGACTGCAACAATCGTTGAATTCGAGCACCCGGTGATCAACAAATCATCGACATACAGAACTAAAAGTACCATCGTATCAGCCACCCTGAGCATGTAGACATTCAGGTCTGATTTACAACGTACAAAGTTCTATGACAACAGGTAGGAATCCATATTGGCATACCATGCCCTCGGATCCTACTTGAGGCCATAAAGTGACTTCTTCAGTCGACAGACCAAAGATGAGTCCTGCATAAATCCCTGGGTTTTCTCCATGTAGATCTCCTCAGAGAGATCGCCCTAAAGAAATGCATTCTTCACATCCATCTGATGGACTTCCCATCCCTTGGTTTCTGCAATGGCAAGTGCCAATTGTATGGAATCCATCTTTCCTACTGGAGCGAAGGTCTCATCATATTCAATACCATGAACCTGCTAAAATCCTTTGGCGACAAGCCTGGATTTTTATCTGTTGATATGTCCATTTGATGTGCTCTTGGTCCTGTAGACCCATCTGCATCTGAAAATTTTCCTCCTAGAAGGAAAGGGAACTAGATCCCAAGTCTGGTTCTCGAGGAGGGAGTTGTACTCCTCCTGCATGGCGGATTCCTAAAAGGAATTTCCAGTAGCCTCTCCATAAGACTGCGGATCTAAAGATTAAACCAAGAAAATATGCCTAGAAGGCAATGGTTCATTGGTAGTGAGTGCAACAGGAGGCTCATCGAAATCAGATCGAGTCCTCTTAGTATCGATTGGATCACCTATGAGACCCCTTGCATCCTCAAGAGTAGTGTGTTCCCACTTGGGCCTCTGCTATGGCTCTGCAACTGCATCTAGATGCTCTGACTCTGCATATAACTATACTGACTCTGAATCTGAATCTAAATTTGAATCATCTGAGTCCTCTGAATTAGAACTCTCATCTGAAGAAGATTCGACATGTGCATTCTCATCATCTCGAATATGTGGAAGAATGAAGGTGTTTGCATACAGTTGTTGAGGTACATGCGAGACACTTTCCTCAAATTGGACACTACACTCAATGATGAGCCAGTCCAAAGAAAGATCAATAAGCCAATATCCCTTCACACTGTCAAGGTATCCAAAAAAAATGCACTCAGTGCTCTGTGGATCAAGTGCCTTCCTCTTTTTAGAGGGAATCCAGACCCATGCATGTGAACCGAAAATGCGAAAGTGGGTCACTTCCGGTTTGAGGCCGCTCCAAGCCTTGTAGGGGGTCTTATCCTTGAAAGATCTATGGGGAGATTTGTTTTGGATGTATGTTGCACATTTAAGTGCTTCGTCCCATAGTCTCTGTGGTAGTGACTTTGCATGCAACATGCAAGATGCCATCTCCTTTAGAGATAGGTTTTTTCGCTCATCAACTTTGTTTTGTTGCGGAGTATAGGGAACTGTGTGCTGCAACTAAATCCATGACTCATGGAAAATATTATGGACTCATGATTCACATACTCTCCCCCATTATCAATTCGGAGGACTTTGATCTTCTTTCCGGACTGTGTCTCAACCAAAGATTTGAAATCTTTGAGGTGTTGAAAGACCTCATATTTTTTCCTGAGAAAGTAGATCCATGTAAAACATGAGAAATCATCAACAAAAATGAGAAAAAACATCACTTTTTTGATCGATGGATGTGGAAAAGGACCCATGAGGTCACTTTGGATCAGATCTAAAGGTGTGGAAGCTCGTTGAGACTTTCCCTTGTCAAATTTATCTTTAGGGTGTTTTCCGAGAACACATCCCTCACATACTCCCTTGGAGAAATGGATGTCTTGTAGACCATCAACTAATATTTTCTTGCTAATTTGTTGCATGTATATGAAATTCAAATGTCCAAACCTTTCATGCCATATCCTACTACTTTCATCAGCATGTGTAAGCAATAAAGAAAAATCAGGTTCAATGAATTCAGAAAATGTATATAATCTAGACTGATGATTTACCTCACCGGTAGCAACCCTGGAGTTGGTTCGCATATCACAGATGTCCACGGCATTTGGTGTGAATATGAATTTCTTTCTAGTGCCAGAATTCATCATCTGATACATGGAGAGAAGGTTGACAAAAAGCTTGGGAACATGCAGCACATTCTCGAAACTTGCGTTGGTGAGTTCAATCCTTCCTTTGTCAGTGACTTTGACAAAAGAGTTGTCCCCCATCATAATAGAAGGACCTTTGCATGCATCAAAAGAAGAATAGACTACTTCTAATGTATCCATGTAATGTGATTCTCCTGAATCAATGATCCAAGCATTGGGAGAGGAGTTGATTGCAATCAAGGCATGGCTAAAATTGCCTTTCTTGGAATTCGGATCATCTAGCTTCTTCTTATTTGCACCCTCGGGGATGCGATATCCAAGGTTGTTTTGTTGAAGTATTTGAGACATCAGATATATTTTTTTTTCATGCATGTGGATTTTGAATGGAATCCTTTGTGACAGTATGTGCATTTCTCTCCTTTTCTTCCCTTTTCTCCTTTGGATCCGGAGGCATCGGTGAAGGGTTTTGTGTACCCTTCCTTCTTTGGATGTGCATGAGCTTTCCACTTATATTTATATTTAGATTTCTGATATTTTTGGCTTCCATCATGCAAGTGAGTGCATGCACCCTTGGGCCTTTGATTGCGCCCATGTTGATGAGCTTGGTTTTCTCTTGTGTCAGGGATTCGATAAATTCCTCAAGATAAGACATCTTCTAGGTGGCTCCAGAGGCGAATATGATAGTATGGAATGTAAATACAAATACAAATAATTTAGGACCAAGCTTGGAGATAATGGTGAGAACCATTTGTTTCTCCTCCTTCGATTTATCAACCCCGCAAGCTTTGATTTGCGACAGTAAATCCTTGAATTTTGTAAAGAAATCTTGGATATTCTCAAATCTTTTTGGATCAAATGTGAGCAGCTCCACCTCTAGAATGTGTCCCCTCATATCATCCTATTTTCCAAAGATACCTTCCAATATGGTCCAAGCTTCATTGGGAGTCTTATAGGAAGATATATGAAAAAAGAGACCGGGAGAAATAAGACTGCAAATTGTTCTGAGTGCCTCATCCATGCGATTTAAGTACTTGGATTTTTCTATGGATGATGTCAGCTCTGGATATGTATTCATGGTTAACCTATACAACCCTCTGGACCAGATATGCATGGATATTTTCTCCTTCCATGCAAAATAGTTTTAAGGTATAAGAATGAATTCTTTTTGGAATTCCATCTTTCTGCCGTCTTCAATCTTTTGTACCTGCAAAACATTTTGGTGTAGATTTTTCTTAGCAGTCTGTCGGCTCTGATACCATGTAAATGTGTTGAACCTGCACAGAATAGATCTATCTAAACAATAATACATACATTTTCAAGAGAATTGGAGAAAGAAGAAGGAGAGAAATAATGGAAGAATTATCATTAACCGTTGTGAATAATGAATAATTTACACATGATATACTCTGTATAAATTAATGAGTTTGACTTGAGGATAAACAATGCACCATAGTGGTGGTCTAGAGTGATCTGGACACACACCAGCAGTTATGGGAGTGAACTGACACCTATTCTAGTCTCTCAGGCAGTTACAGGAGTGAACTCCCACCTAGTTGAGGTAACTAGTCAACTAGTCTTCAGTTAACTGACTGAACATAGAGTAGTGAGGAGTTAACTAAGGGAATCAAGGATAATACACCACTTTGGTGATGATCCCAAGGAAAGGTCGAATTAGCATGGTGATGATCCCAATTCTGCATGGTGATGATCCCAATGCAACATCTAAACTCAACACAACTAGTCAAATTGAAGTGTCAACTGAAAGAGAATATTATCCAGGTGGAATATTCTCCCCTAAAATATAAGATATTGGATAATGACTAAATATGACTAATAAACAAGGAATAACCTTAGGAAAAAGAAATCCTAGGTGTATGTGAAGTAACTCCAACAACTTGTTCTATGGATTTTCTCTTCGAAGTCGAGGCAAGTGGATAATGCTAGATCTAGGTTTTGAACATTCTTTTCTTCCAACCGCCATCGGTAAAGAGGAGGTAGAAGTTCATATTAATGCAATAGGGAAGCCAAGTTAGTAGGGTGAATGGACATAGAAATTGAATTGTATGAATTCATAAACCTAAGGTTAAAAGTAAGAATGCTTTCATTATCCTTCATATGTAAATGATTAAATCTTGCAAGATGCTCATAAGGATTATCCAAATGCCCAAAGGTAGAAATAAACCAATACAAAAGTTCAAACCATGTAGAGATGCATTCATTTGAAAGGTTGGAAAATAAAGAAGTGACATTACCGTCAAGGGAATTCATGAACAATAGCATGCAACTATTATTATTGTTAACTTTGAGAATGGTGCAAGAATTTGAAAATGCACGAAGATGTTCAACCACCATAACAGTTCCATCGCCATGAAAGAGAGGAAAATAGTTCTTGAATTTATGAGGTAAAGTATTAACCGGGTGAGTGAACTTCAAGGGGATGGGCACAAACCATGGGGAATCATTTATGTCTCCTTCAAACTCAAAAATCCCATACTTTTGAATGACTTTCCCAGGGTTCGTAGCTGAAACCAGAGGGTTAAAACCACCAAACAAGCTTCTAATCAGTTGCGACATTGAGTTCTAGAGAGGAAAAAAAGTAAGTTTGAAAGAATTAAAACAAAACTAGGAAAGAACCATTGAACGGTCCCCCCCAGTATGGTCGCCAAAAATATGTTGACGTCAAGGGACTAAAGAGTCCCCAACATCAACATTTCAACCTCCTGTGGGGCTAGGCGAGAAGAGATGGGAATATCACCCTAAGCTTAAAGCCCCAGACAAGAATGTGCATTGAAATCCAGGCCAAATTTCCCCTAACCTACAATCCAAGCATGAATTCCTTTGCCTTGTAATTTTACTTTTTAGTAATATTTGATTTTTTATGTAATTTATGATTTTTATGCTTTTATGTTGGAGATTATAAATTTTGGAATAACAAAATTAATTCTAATAAAGTAAATGCAAATAATAAAATGAAAAGACTTTTTTTTTTGTATTTGTTTTATAGGAAAATATCTAAAACAAAATTAAGAAAGTTAATATAACTATGTTAGTTTTAAACTGATTCAGTTAAAAAAAAGGTTTATTAAACAAAACATTAGTTTAAAGACTACAAAAAAGTAACACTTTAATGATATGATATTTTTTTTTTCTTTTACAAGTTAGGATGTGATAAATAATAAGAAAATCAAAATAGTAAAGAAATCAAAAAAAAAAATCATACATGTTAGACAAGTTAATGAATAAAACTTATATACATGATTTTTACAAAATAAACATGTTCATAAGTTTGTTTGTTTTTTTTCATTTTTATTTTTAATGTTGTATTAATAAAAGATGAAGAAAACCGAGAATTTAAAAAAAAAATAACAAAGAGACAATTTTAGAGTGTAAAAGAATTTGATCTTCATTTAAAATGCTCCCAATACAAATTCTTAAATTTTCGAAATATACAAGCTTTTGCATAGACTAGAGCCAGGTATATGGTCTTTAGCCACTCTAGAGCAAGGTTGTAATAGAAAGACCACGCGCGAAAACAAAAAAGAAAGCTGAGCCAACAATGGAATGGAGCAATGATGGTGAATCACAAGGAGAAAACCTGCATATCAGAAACCGATTAGCGTTGAATAAAATTGAGCTTGAATACAACAAACTAACAAGTAAACTATTCACCTTATGAGAACCAACAAGCTCATCATCGCTTTATCTTTTCACTTCTTCGCAAGACCCCTGCTGCTAATAATTCTGTCAATCCCTGTTGAATATGTAAATGAAGAATGATAGTTTAAAGAAACAGACCTAGATGCACTCCAAGCATACCTCTCTCTAAATTTTCTGCCAAAATTTTTCTCCTAAAATTTTCCTCCTTTGTTGGTTGTACGCTGATTCTTTTATATTCTTGGATGGACAGTTTGAGTGATTAGCTTGAATCTATTAACAGCTAGGGTTTCTTTATGGGTTGAAGCCAACTAACCGAACTGCTTTTCTTTTATTTGATAAATAAAACATCGTGTGAAGCAAGAAAATATCTTTCCTAAATTCAATTGAGAATTTAATCTAAAATATCAAAAGAGTTTGTTAATATATATCTTGAGCCATATCTTTGTTAGAAATGATCCCCAATGCCTTTGGATGTACTATGCAAAGGTTGTTTTAAACTCTTCATTCTGTCCAGTCTTTAAGTAAGCTCTGTAATAATAGCCCATGCACAAAGCTTCCCTGACAGCACTGCGAGCAATCCATTATTGTGCAGGTGTAGATACAAACTCCATCATTGATTGATTTGGATCATCGGTATTCTTTGCAGGTTGTATGCTACGATATTTTCATTCACAGATCGAAATGTGCATTGATGGTTTTCACTGATAGACTTGTGAAACACTTGAAGAATCATGGAATGAACGATGCCACCGACTGCTTTGTTCTTTGCCATTTTAATTTATGAACACACAAACAACTCATTTCAAGGAAGATAGAAATGTTGTTTGGCTGCCATACTCATCATTAAACTTTTTGGTAGTAGTTTTCATAAGGCTATTTTTGTTGCCTCATGTCTCAAAAATGTATGGCCAGTTCTTGTTATTACTCCATATGCATTGCATTTACAATGGGAGTTGATGATTGAGCAATGGCTTAAGATCCGGTCATCTGAAATATTGGTGGTGATGTCACAGTGGGTAGGGTAAAACATAGGGAACCTCAATATTCTACAGACATCTAGTAAGCAGATTGTTCGGCTTGATGGTGTTTTAAACATAATATCATATGAACTTGTATCAAAGCTACAAGAGATACTTATCAAGAGTTATTTTAAGATCGTCATCACTGATGAGTCCCATTATATGAAGAATCCCCAAGAAAAAAGGACAAATGTCTGTATTCCTCTTTTTCGGAAAGCCCAGTACCGTATATTTCTTAGTGGCACTCCTGCATTGTCCCAACCTATTGATATTTTGAAGCAAATGGAAGCTTTGTATCCTATTGTGTATAAGGATGTTCACCAATATGGCAGCGATATTGCAAGTGTGGTATTTTGGAATATATCAAGGAACTTGTAATCATGAAGAGCTGCATGATTTAATGAAGGCTAAAGAAAGATGTTCTTTGTAGATGAAGGATGAGGATCATACTCCAATAGAAATCAATGCATGAGCAGTGATAGATGTAAGTAGGTCACCGCAGTTTTCTTCCTCAAAAGCACAAATCCAAAATCCGTTAATATGAATCCTAGAGACTATTCTCTGGAATTCTAAGCCAATTATCCCAACCTTTCCACTAAATGGTGATATTGTCGGATGTCTCTGATTTGTTACAGGTTCGTAGACATTTGATATTTTCTGTATATAATAAATACCACCTAATGGAAAGAAGGTGTATGAAGAAACATTCTTCAATCTCAAAAATATATAATATTTTTCCTTTAATAATAAAGGGCCCAATCCTTTTTATCTTCGAATAAGATCAGAATATATTTTAACCTTTATTGCATGCCCTGACACCGTAACATATAACCCCAATTAGGCATTGGGGCCAAAGGGTAAATGGCATGCAATTAACCCAATAGGCTTCTCATGATGCTCATGGATTCTATAATTCTTAACATAACGATATGTCTTCTTATGATATGATGTTGGATAATGTTAAAGTCATAATGCAAAAGTAGCTTGGTAATATCATATGTTATAATTAAATATTTGAAAGGGATATGACATATGGGTCATGCAAACTTAAAGATTATTATGTGGGCTTTGTTATAGGATAAAGAATTTGGATAATTGGTTTACTTTTCTCCTTTTTTATCAAGAGAAAAGAAAATGGCAAACCATGATATAGTAATATCACTTTGCTTTTGGCATAGGACAAATTTTAAGGTACGATATAAGGAATATCTTTTGAAATCTTGGAATATGAGCATGTTGATATGTATGACAACAAAGGTGATAAAAGGGGCCAAAAAGAATGTGGAAGAAAATTAATATGCGGGAAGTGAACAAAAGGGCCACTTTTGTGATTTTTCAAGAGCCTCAACAACTTTACCAATTACCATATCATCCTTGTTGAATGCTTGTAGTAAACCAGTGTCTATTTGAGAGCCTGTATCATGTGCAACTTCAAAATTAATCACCAACCATCATCATCATAAATTAAAATATTTTTTAATGACATCTTCTTTGAATGTGTAGTAGCAGCTCAGCAGGAGCGCACAAGACTTTGTGCAAGCAATTGCGAAATGAGAGGGGGAGCCTGGCAACGCTTTTCCGGCTAAGTATTGTTGACAAAAATCGTTGTCAATAGTAGGGGCTTGGCATCACTCTAAAAATATCAAATTAGGGTTTTATTTGTCAAATTTATGTAAAATTGGATTTTCTCATGTAAACTCGCCATGTCGACCTTTTTGACATAATTTTGTAATTGAATGTCATTTCCATTTTATAAATAGGGGATTTTCCCCTTGTATTTTTTCATCATTCATTCACTCACTAAGTGAGGTCTGAAATTTCAGCTCCTTAAGGGTCTTTGTCTGAACTAAGTGGTGTGCAACTATTGGAGGAGGCTTATATTGGTGTTTTTGGCATTTTTCTTGGTGGAAAGTCTTCAACTAGGCTAATTGCTAGATTATTCTTGGTGAATGTAAGTGAATTTATGCAATTCTTCTTTACTTTGAATGGTTATAGTACATTTACTTTGCATTTTTTCTAAGATTATGAAATTGCTAGCTTAAAACCCTAGGAGATCAAGCACATGTTATTGTCCTTGTCTTAATAGCTTTTCACCTACAAGATTGTGCTAGAAACCCTACATTTTGAAGAATTGTGTTGGAGCCCTACCATTGTAGCACTCTAGTATCATTTTCTTCATCAATCCATTGTTTAATTCAAGCTTGAGCTAAAGAAGAAGGAAAACTACTAGGGCCTAGGGTTACCTACTTCCTAGTAGTTATTTTCCTTCTAAGGCTTGTTGATTGAGGCCTTGGGTTACCAACACCTCCACCATCATCCTTATTTGTCCTTAGCTCATACATTATCATTTGATTCCTTCAAGATTGTTGCTACAAAAAAGTGACTCCATTAACCCTAAAGACACTAATCTAGACCTTCTATTTGATTGATTGATGAGAACAACACTTAAAACTTTTACCTCAAGTTATTTACTGACCTTTCCTAACCATAGATTAGACTAATTCACTAACCTTCTTGTTGTTGTTACAAAAGTAAGCTACAACCAATTATTACAACAGTAAAAGCTCTTAAAAGCAATTGCAAAAGTTGATTTTTACACTGCCTCATTAGGTTATGACAAGTGCTAGGACATTGCTATTGTTGGATTATCATTTTTGGTCATTATGAAGCTTATTTAAGGAATTGATTATGAAGCTATCATCTTGTATACATTGTTGTTACAAAATTTATGTTTGCTTCATCTTGCATCAACTTATTTCTTTTATTGACAAGTCCAAGGTTTTATGAAGCACTAACATCAAATTGTACTTGCAAAAGATATTGTTTTCTTGTTGCTTTGTTCTGGGAAGGTACACTCAAGCATATCATTGCTTCATTTGCTAAAACTTTGGGACTATCTGATCAATGTGACTTGTGAGATGAGACATCTTTTATTGACATTTCAACCTTTGCCTTCTCAACCCGCCAAGTCACCAGGGACTTCTCCCCTGGGATATCATCCCTAAATAGAAAGAGGTGTCTTATTAAGGTGACAATGATAGGACAACCTCCTTTTACGCCAATTTTCCCACATTTACCCTTTTCCTTTAGGACAAGTACAAGTTGTGTGATAACATTTTGGTTCCACTTTCGGGGAACACTGAGTCAATTCTCCTCAAAGGCAACACTTTTTAGTAAGCCTTTCCTCAAAATCATTTACTTTACAAATATTACCTGGCGACTCCATTGAGGGTGATCCCCCCATCCCTTTGATAATTTCAAGAAATCCATCTGGCGACTCCACTAATGAAAAAACCAACCATGACTTCTCAATGGGACCTGGGAAATTTCAAACCCTTAGACATGAGTAAAATCTTGGGATACCCTAGGAAAATGCCCCCTAAGTATGAACAATGGCTCCCTAGATTCACTGGTAGTAATGGGGAGAGAGTTGACTATCACATGGTTGATTTTTGGGATTTCTTTCAACTCCACCCTATCAGTGATGATGCTGAATATTTGGAAATGAAACTCTTCTCTGCCACTCTTCATGGCAATGCTGGGGAATTGTATGACGACCTACCTAATGCTAGCATCACATCTATGGGCCAATTGAAATACACCTTTCTTAAAATATGGGGTATTAAGTTGGAATACATCCTAATACTACTAAAAAGACTCGAGCATATAAAACAAACTGAGAATGAAACGGTTAGACAATTCCAGGATAGATTTTAGGACCTACTATTTCGAATTGTTGGAATCCATCATCCTGAAGACAAGTACCTCGTTTATCTCTATACCAATGCACTCTTATTACATTTAGGGTTTCCCCTCAGTAAAAAGGGCCCAATAACTCTCCATGAAGCTCGTGACATGGCTAAAGACATCAAGGCAAATATCTCCTTGTCCAAGGAAAGACACCTCTTTAACCCAGATACTCTTAGTTTGGAAAGATTAGTTTCCCTTGAAACCTTTACTGATGATTTCCAAGAAGAAGGGGAATGAATCATTAACCAACAAGAGGCTAAGGAGAAGGATCATGATGAGGTTTTCCAATCCCACAAGGAAGAGAAAAGGATTACTCATTCTTCTACCAAGAATAATGAAGATGTACTTGAGGAATTAGAACCTGAGGATATCAAAGATGATGATGAATAATTGATGAGTGCTCCTCCCTCTGATGAAGCCGTCCAAAATCCCATTTTTCCTACATAGACGAAGAAGATGAGGTTAGTCATTTTCCTTTTCAGGTTTTTGATAATACCTTATTCTATGATTCAGAGAATGAAGAAGAAATGGAACCCTTGGACTAGCTAGATCCTTTGTATTATAAAGTTGAAGCAAGTATTCTATTTGATGAATTTATCCAAATTATTGAAGCTCCTGCACAGGAAGAAGTAAGCACAGTGAGTTATTTCCCTTTCCAAAATTTTGATGATTCTTTATTTTATGATTTGGAAAGTGAAGAGGTGCTAGAGGAGCCCTTAGATGTTTTAAATCCTTCATGTCATGATAAAGATAGTGACATTGTTGATAATATTGATGAGTTCATACATGTTGAAAGGCGTAAGTGGGATGTGATTGGTTCTAATAAAGATCCCATTTACGACATTGAAGTTCATTTCCATAAGTTTTCTTTGCAACTATCATATGAGGTTACTAATTTTGACAATTGGCAACAAGGAGATGATATAAATATAGATACTTTCCAAACACCCAGAGATGACCTAGTCCTATATTCTCATGATGATTTTCGGTCTTACCTTGAGGATTTTGATGAGTACTCCTCTGAGCATTTGGATCTTTTCTATGAAGAAAATTGCCAACCATCGTTATGCTCAGATCTTGATAAGAGTGAGGAAGTTTCTTTCCTGAAGCATGATACTTATGATAAGATTTTCCAACTCCCTTTGATTACTCTACCTCGCTATGTCACTAAGGGTATGGTTTGTGTTAGTGATCAAATAATTCATTCTGAAATTTGTTTGAAAAATGATGCCTCATCTTGTCGAGGAATTTTGACTGCCTTCCCAAGATCTAAAAACATATATGAAAGTACCATTGGAAAGCTTAGGATTTATAGTTGTCAATTGACTATTCAAGCATGTAAAAAAGACTCTCTACAACTCAGAAATTTGATTTTTCCCAAGGCAATTTTCATTAAAAACTCTGCGCTTTCACTAAAGGGGCGGATTCAAGACAAAAGAGCTGGTGAAAGCATAGAAGAGTCCATAAACGTTTTTTTTATGCCCAAATCACGATTTTTTATTTCATGAACACATGGGAAATGTGTTAAATGATGGATAATAATTAGGAGGAGCTAAATCATCTTTCTCATCCAACTTTAAAGACATGTGGTGAGGAAATAACACCAAATGGCATAATAACGCTTGAAAGAAAATCTCCCAGTCATCAAAGACAGATTTTTGAATCTATGATTTTCACCGACAGACTGCCAAATAATGTTTTATCTATCAAATTCGACTTGTAATGATCAGATTAAATATATTTGGTTAAATATTAGGTATCTTATTGTATTAAGTTTTGTACTCTGTTTTCCATATTTAGAAATCTAGATCCATGTTTATAGGATCTGATATCTGTTGTAAAAAATATAAACACCTATCATTTGATAGAAAGAGGGGGTTTGATTTTGGATACATAAAATACTATATTGTAAACAGACTTTTCCATATGATAATACAAATCATAGTTTTCTCTCTCTATTGATGTCAGATTCTCATCTTTCCTTCTGTACTCTTATTCAAGTTGTTTTAGCTGCAGAATGATTGTCATCTCATTGGTTACCTCATAACTTGATTAATAGTTTCTTATCATTGTTTATTAAACCCTACATTTGTATTTGGTTTATAAGCATTGTTTTCTCACCCACTTAAAAGCTATCAGCTGATTATTGATCCTTGAGATCACTGGTTCATTTGATTCTCATTTTGATTGTTTGAATACCATACTGTAATTGATTTATCCCATTGATCCACACATACAAAATACAAAAATAAGTTTAATTTAAGTTACCAAGCATCTTTGTCTTACAACCCCAAGGAGTTTCTTGGAGTGATAACAGTTTGGAAACATGTCCCTTACCCCAAGTCTTCTATAGGAAAAATCCTCCTTTGGGAATTTAGGGGAAGGTTGAGTACCTTAATAAGAAGCCTATTATCTAAGTCTTCCATCTTCCCCTTAAGAAATTGTCAGTCTTCCTCTAGGATCTTGTTAGTCCCTTCCCAAGCCTCAGATTGTGAAGACATCTGAGGTAGCCAGCCTTCAAACTCTTTGAGTCAGTCTTTTGAACCTTTGACTTTTCACAATCCCTTTCTAAGATGTATTGAGCACTTTCCTGAGAGTATGACTTGTCACCTTTTTTCCCTCCCACCCACCTCCATGAGTTAGACCTTGCGATTTCCAATGATACAATACATTTTCTAACTCATGTTATTTTTGTGCTTAACTTATCACTGCTTTGGTTTATGATGAAGCAAAAAGGCAGGTATTTTGAGACATTGCTAGGATGGTTTCACTGGCTATTTGACTACACCTAGCATTCATCCAACAGGTAAGTAGAGGTAAGTAGGTAGAAATTTTGCATTCATTGTATACACCATTTTCATTTCATGCAAGAGTAGTTGTATTTCCATTTGTATATATGCTTTCTTACTTTCATTTTATTGTACCATATATGAGTCAGGGGTGATATCACCACCCCAAATGATTACTAATAGATTTTGTTGAGATCTAGTAGGTCACAGGTCATACCAGAGATGTTGAGGTTCTCATGCACTCTACGGTGAGTACATGTCCCCGAGTTGGAGCCAAATGTTATCCCCTAGCCTAGGGATAACTAAGGAGATTATGTCTCGATGCCCACAAGTCCTATACATGGAGTACCAAGATACATATTGACTTGATCTTGACCCTAGAGGGTGCATCCTTTTTCTTCAGTGCCTCCATCCTGTCAGCAACAACACCATCCATCCCATTCGTCTGGTCCTTCAGTAGCAATGGGTCTTTCTCCATGATTTAATGAGTTCAGGTATCATGGTATGTATCACTCTGATTCTTAAAACATTTGAATATGTGCATTTAATTTATTTTTACTTCATGACATGTTCTTGGACTTTATGCCTTTTGACTTTTCCACACCTGGGGGGGATGACAGGATGCCCTAGCAAGTTGGTTCCCTTAGGAGTGAGTTTCCACTGGGTGGGTTCATCAAAGGTCATCGTCCATTCCCACCATACTTATCACTTTTCATCATATTCCCTCTCATCCATCCCCTACATTGGTTCGAGCATTGGGTATTCCAAGATAGCAAAGGGTTGTACCTTGCCTTGTGGGAAGAAGGGGCTGAGGCCCAGAGGGTAAAAGTAGCTGGAAAAAGATAAAATCAAAAAGAACAAAAACTTTGTATGCTTCACCCAGGGCTCCTCGAGAAAAAAGTAAAAGGCTTCTTAGCAAGAAATGGAGGGACCCATAAAATAATAAACTCAAGACCTAGTTGGAGGATAGGGGGTCTTATCATGAGACAACCTATTAGGTCCATGGGCATGTAGCAGTATGAAACTACCATTCATCTGGTCACCACGCCATGGTAGTGGCTCTTGGTGGCATAGCCAAGAGAAAGGGGGTCTCATCACGAGGAAACCTTCTCATCTCTATGAAATTCTTGTGGTTAACGTTGTCACCACTAGTCACCACGTTAGGGAAGTGTCACCCAGCTATTCTCTTGAAATAAAAAGAAATAATATAAAAAGGTATAAAGGCATCGAATGGGATTGGAAACATTTTCATCCATGAGAAGGTCCAGCTCACCCTCTTCACAGGAACCCACAGGTAAGCCATACATTTCCCTATCATCACTGCACCCATTTGTCCAAACATCCCCATATCATCTCATGCACTTACATGACCTAGATTGGTCTTCACCTGGAAACATCCCACATTTAAGGATAATTATCCCAATAGGATGTCATGAAACCCTCTCCAAACCTGGATTGTAGAATAGCATAACGTATTTGACCACTTGTCTGGGAAAGGCGGGTTTATGCACATGTTTAGATAACTTGATTATTAGATGTGATTGACATTGCTATGATCCCTGTGACTTATGAGCCCATGGAGGGCGTACTTGTTGTTGTTGCAGTACCATGCCCAATAGATAGGTACACATGGGGATATGATTATCTCAAACCTCCATAGGGATAAAATCCCACCAGATGGATGATGAGACCCCAGCAAAGGGCAGACATATACAAGAGGACTGCACCGGAGAGAGAGGAGGTCGTTCCAACAGAGACAACCTGACAGGCCTGGACCCAGGGGGTCTTTCCCTCCCACATGATGTTGGCCCCTGAAGTCCCTTGACATCATCATTCAAAGCCTCTACGTTACCCAGTTGAATCCCCCAACTTGAGGATGACATTGGTTGGCACGTGTGGTGGTTCTAGAGGGGTTTTGAGCCCCAACGTTCCACTTGAAGGGTCAACATTCTAGTAAGGAATCTAACATCACTCTAGGAGGGGCATGACAACACCCTAAAAATCTCAAATTAGGGTTTTATTTGTCAAATTTATGTAAAATTGGATTTTCTCATGTAAACGGGCCATGTCGGCCTTTTTTACCTAATTTTGTAATGGAAGGTCATTTTCATTGTATAAATAGGGAATTTTCCCCTTGTATTTTTTCATCATTCATTCACTCACTAAGTTAGGTCTGAAATTTCAGCTCCTTAAGGCTCTTTGGATGAACTAAGTGGTGTGCAACTCTTGGAGGAGGCTTATATTGGTGTTTTTGACATTTTTCTTGGTGGAAAGTCTTCAACTAGGCTAATTGTTAGATTATTCTTGGTGAATGTAAGTTAATTTATGCAATTATTCTTTACTTTGAATGGTTATAGTACACTTACTTTGTATTTTTTCTAAGATTATGAAATTGCTAGCTTAAAACCCTAGGAGATCAAGAACATGTTATTGTCCTTGTCTTAATAGCTTTTCACCTACAAGATTGTGCTAGAAACCTAAACTTTTGAATCATTATGCTAGAGCCCTACCATTGTAGCACTCTAGTATCATTTTCTTCATCAAGCCATTGTTTACTTCAAGCTTGAGCTAAAGAAGAAGGAAAACCACTAGGGCCTAGGGTTACCTACTTCCTAGTAGTCGTTTTCCTTCTAAGGCTTGTTGATTGAGGCCTTGGGTTACCAACACCTCAACCACAATATTTTTTTGTCCTTAGCTCATACATTATCATTTGATTCCTTCAAGATTGTTGCTGCAAAAAATTGACTCCATTAGCCCTAAAGACATTGATCTAGACCTTCTATTTGATTGATTTATGAGAACAACACTTAAAATGTTTACCTCAAGCTATTTACTAACCTTTCCTAACCCTAGATTAGACTAATTCACTAACCTTCTTGTTGTTGTTACAAAACTAAGCTACAACCAATTATTACAGTTGTAAAAGATGTTAAAAGCAATTGTAAAAGTTGTTTTTTACACTACCTCATTAGCTTCTGACAAGTGCTAGGACATTGCTATTGTTGGATTATCATTTTTGGTCATTGTGAAGATTATTTAAGGCATTGATTGTGAAGCTATCATCTTCTATACATTGTTGTTATAAAAAAAAAAATTCTTCATCTTGCATCAACTTATTTCTTTTATCGACAAGTCCAAGGTTTTATGAAGCACTAACATAAAATTGTACTTGCAAAAGATATTGTTTTCTTGTTGTTTTGTTCTGGGCAGGTACACTCAAGCATATCATTGCTTCATTCGCTAAAACTTTGGGAATTTATGATCAATGTGACTTGTGATAGGGGACATATTTTATTGACACTTCAACCTTTGCCTTCACAAAACCCCAGGTCACCGGGGACATCTCCCCTGGGCTATCATCCCTAAATAGAAAGATGTGTCTTGTTAAGGTGACAGTGATAGGACAACCTCCTGCTACGCTAATTTTCCCTCCTTTAGCCTTTTCGTTTAGGACAAGTACAAGTTGTGAGATAAAAGGTACAATAAGGAATGTATTGTAATGAACTTGGAAAGTAAGTCCCTCAATTAAGAGAACCATGGTGAACATCAAGAGAGCAATGAGAGTAAAGTGAACTACATAATCGATGAGATCAATAGTATGAAGACCAATTTATTCCTTGCATTCACTTAATGGACTTGTGTTGTTAGTGTCCAAGAAGGCAAAGGAAAGAAGAATCTGAAGGAGATTCATTAGGAGGAGGAGAAATTATGTTTAGGTTTTTTTATTTCATGTTGGCATCCACTAGTTTATGTTTGACTTTGTTTTTATGTCAACCTATCTATGTCATAACTTATTTGGCAATCGGTTGTCATAAAATTTTGTTTTTGGAATGTTTGAATATATGATTTTACCAAGAGAATTCTCTAGTGATAGGCTCTATATAGTCCCATAGTCCAACTTTTTAGATTGTTTGCAAAACATGGTTTATTTAGGCTCCAAACTCTCTCCCTCTCTCTAGTCTTTTTGTAACATTGTATTTTTAGTAGAATCTTTATGTGTACCAAAAAAAACATTATTAAATGCTTATTTGTGCTTAAATAACTAAAATCATGAGGAAATAAATTCTTAGTCTTAAAATATAATCAAAGTATAAATCTTCAATTCATAATAATAATTGTGTTACTCAATTTTACAAAGTAACTCTATAGGAAAATATGTCAAACATAATTCCTTATAGATCTATGAAAGTCAGGTGTCTAGTGTAATTCTTAACAAATTTTTGAATAAGGTAGTTGTGGCATGTACATATTGATCTTGTTTCATGTTGATGTGAAGGAGTAACACTATATTGAATATGTGGAAAAGTATAGAAAACATAATCTTGGTCAAAATGGTATTTCTCTTTATTTGAATTGATAACTTCATGAATAGCCCTGAAAACAAAACCATTGATTTTCTCTTTAATCTCTCAAAGCACATACAAATCTATTGGTATATTTATATGGCATGAAAAACACGAGTAAAACCAAATTGTAGTGCATTTTATTATAGATGTAATAATATTTATATGCATAAAGTTTTCCTAAGAAAAGGAAAGGATATTTTATAGTTGTAGAAACATTTTGTTCTTCATAGCATACATAACTTTATTTTTACACTCATGTGTGCATAACAATAGACATGCACGGAGAAGGAGAGTAGAATAAGACTAATAAAGAAGTTGCAACACTAAAGAGAGGGGAATACAACTAAAACTACATGGAACTAATGACAATGGACTCAAATCACTATATGGTCTAGTGACACAATCAATACTCTCTTACAACACTCTAGAATGTAGAAGAACTTTGGCCTTTGCTAGTGTTGTTGTGAGTTGTACTTGCATCACCCAGTAAACATGTGAAATTTGATTGATATTTTGGAATGCCAACAATGCCTAGAAAATCATCTCTAATGGATTGGAGTGTGCCCACAATGTGCATCATAGTAGGTCATCCTTCAGGAGAATCTCTTGTGCAAATAAAACCCATACTTATGGATTGACTAAGGCAATTGAGATCCTTATCTGCTTGAGTGCTCGTACTAGTCCTTCTTAATAAAATCTTGTCCACCACTTCCCCTAGCTGATTTGGAAAACAACCACCCACCCATTTTTGCAAGTTCATTCCCTCCACAAACATGTTTTGGGTAGGCTTCTTTCTAGTTATCATCTCCAATAACACTATTCCATAGCTATAAAGATCACCTTTTTTTGTGACATGTCCACCCAATCCATATCCTGCAGTCAAAAATCCTCATCATAAGGTTTCTAATTCAAAATGTTTAATATATGAAACTCATGACATTGTATAACATGCCATCTAGTTCAAACAATACCTGGAGGAATGTAGCATGCAGATCCCTTAATTGATAGTGTAGAAGTGAAAGGTGAATCCTCATTATTTGTAAAACATATGGTCGCAATCCCAAAGTCTACTAAATATGTTGTCATATCTTCACCAAGAAGCACAATGTTTGGTTTCAAATCAAAATGGGTCACTTACATGAAACAATGGTGATGGAGATATGCCATGCCCTAGCTTCATCAACCTTGAAGATCATTGTTGGTGACGGTAACTTGAGCATTCTATTGAAAGTTGATGGCGCCATAGAAATTAGAGATTGTCCCTGTAACTGAATAATTATCTAGTCTTTCTCATAATTATTTGTACACCATACAACCATCTGTAGCATCAAGGACTTCCTAAACACACCCTGCCTTAGAAATTCATTATATCTAAATATCATTAGTATTTGTTTCTTGAGGCAAAAATGTAGAATAATATTTGTAAACTCTATAACAGTGATATTTTGGATCTTATTGTGAATTTATTCTAAGTATCCCCACAAAATATTTCTTTCCTTCTAGCCATCATGCTTTAGAGTTGGCAAATTATCTTCAATATTTTTGAATGTTAATACCAAAGTAATTCTTTTTACATAATAAACCTTGAAGATTTTTTTTCGAAAGAATGATTAAGGTGAATTTAATTTGAATTTATTGAGAATGGTCTCGATAAAATCACCATAAATAAAAAGAAATCGGTAAGTAACCATTTGTTATTTCTCATGGATATGCATTCATTATTCCCTAGAGAATGTGACAAGAAATATTGGGGACTCATGGAGGGGAGATGAAGGAATGGATGTATGCAAAGAATCAATGGATTAAGTATGATCTCACGACCCCACGGTAATATCTCAAAATTTGACAAGTGTCGCAAAGCAGATGGACGAAGGAAAGAAAATAATATTTTTAAATAATTGTGATACAATCTCCACTTTTGTGGTAAAATGTTGATGCATGAGCATCGCCAACTCATCAAGCGAGCCAGCGCGGAAGCGGAAGACAGCTGGACAGGCCAGCACAAATTTTTGAAAAAAAAACACCTTGAAACTGTTGCGCAGACATTAATGTGATAATTTAATGAGGCACACTTATGTATTGTAATGGACCTTGAGTGGATATCTCTCATCCTTAGGTAGATAGACGACATTTAAATACAGTTAATGCTGGTAGATAGGATTTTAATTCATAGATTAGACAGTTTTAGAAAGACGGAGGGAAAACGGATATAGACACCCTCATTGTATCATTGTAACATAAGCCTGAGCATAGAAGAGAAGAGGGAGAGCAAGAGCATACAGAGAACTGTAGAAGAACACCCATGTACAGATCATGAATTAATAAAAGAAATTGATTCAGATTCATGGCTTTTGTGTTATTCTCTATGTATGTGTTGAATGCTATGCTCATGAGTGGTTTTTTTTCCTGTTATACATTTGCTTTTATATGTTGTGTATGTGATTTCATGTTGAGTTTTAAGTCTGAAGGGAAGAAGGAATGAGTTTCAATTGTTTCTCTACTTGAGCCAGAGAATTCCTACAAGGAGTGCTGTCGAATTTGTCCGCAAGGAGTGCGTTGACAGAGGGGTTCAAATAGAGATAGTTTTTGTTCTCATTTCCTCGAAGGTGCAGGTTGGGCACAGGGTCTTGCAAGGAGTGCATAGGCCAGGTAAAAGACTCAGGGTTGTGAACCTGAGTGAAAAGATGAAAAACTGCTGCTACAGGCGTGCGCAGAGGAAAGAGATTTCAACACTTAGACGTGTTGAAGGGTTGTTGCAAGGAGTGCGCACAAGGAGGCTTTTCTAAGGCTCAGAGTCATAGAAAAGCTCAGGAAGGATAGAGTCTTCAAATTCATCGAAGGATTGCATAGAGAAGTTGTGTTTGAAGTGTTCAAGCAGGTGCTGTAAGTTTGCAAGCAGGTGAACAAGTTTCGTGGATAGGAACACTTAGTCCTTTCACAGAATTCATCTGGAAGGAACGAACGGTTGGTATTCTCAGAGGAGAATCCATGAATCTCCATGAACCATTAGATCTTGCGAGCATGCAGGGGAGATACAGTAGTGTATTTTCTGAAGGTTTAAGTTCAGGAGGGGCAGAGCCATCAATCCAGGTCAGCCACGACCGTGGGATCTACACGTATATCATGTATCGGGGTTTCATGGATCAAACCTCCAAAGTATTACGACAGGAATTGCGATATCGTGATCCACGATATCCTGACAGATCAGAACCATCCATCAATGGGGACGAGTGGCATAAGGTCCAAGGAAGTTGGGTTTTGGAGTATCGGGAGTTTCGAAGACAGAGTATTCTTGCAGCTTGGAATCGTGAAACATGATATCCCGATGGGAGAGTTGTGTGGGACCAAAAGAGTTAGAGTGGAAGACAGGTGGCACACTGTATTGGAGTTTGGGGAAAGGAAATTCCTGAAACATTAGGCATTAGGATTAATGATCCCACGAAGTCCAATATCCTGATGAAGTAACGGGACCATTGAATAGTCAACTCGCATGGGTGCATCGATGTTTCAGCGTATCAGGCATCAGGTGTCGGTAAGACGAGTTGCTTTTTATCGCGAGTGCTGAAATCACGATAGGGAAAATTTCGATAGAGGAAAGAGAAAATTCAGCGTTGACTGGTCATCGGGTCTCAGGGATTCGAGGGCCCAGTGTTCGACCTTTGACATCGTGAAATCGTGAAGTCCGATTCCCCGATAAGCAAAGAGAGGGGATCGCACGAAGAATTTTCTGGGTGCAGATTTCTTGATAGGGAAAAAGAAGCACATTTGAGTTCTTCGGGTCATGAGAAGAAGAAGATCCTGTGAGCAGGCGCACACTGAGGAGTGTGGCTGCGTCAAAGTGGTATCAGAGCTCAGAAAGATTCTTTTCTTTCTGTAGCAGAGAAGAGGATAATTCACCATGCCACCCAGGAGAAGGGACGTGCAGTCACCCGATCCAGAGGATAGGAAAGTGCAGAGAAGAAGAGGCAGGCAGGTAACCAATCCAAAAATGGAGAGACAAATGCGTGATCTCCGAGCAAGACTCAAAGACATGGAGACAGTGCAAAGGTGCACCTCTAGTGCAGGAGATCTTAGTGATTCCGAGAGTGAAATCGAGGTTGAACGAGAAGAAGAAGTTGCAGTGGAGGATGCAGCCAATGAATGTCTAATTAAAGCTATTTCACGGATGGGTGCAAAGGCAAAAATGGACATTCTAGTTTACGAGGGAAACTTGGATGCGGAAGAGATTCTAGATTGGATTAGAGATATTGATACTTACTTCGACTACGAAGATGTCGAAGAAGATAAGAAAGTCAAGCATGTTGTCACACGCTTGAAGGGACACGCAGCATTATGGTGGGACGAGCTACAAGCAGCCAGATGCTACAAGGGCAAGCAGAAAATTAAAAGTTGGGATCGAATGATTGCGAAGATGAAGGCGAAATTCATCCCGAGAGATTATCAAATTACTCTGTTCAGGAGGATGCAGAACTTGAGACAGAAGTTGATGACAGTGAAAGAATACACTGAGGAATTCTATTGACTGAACATCAGGGCAGGTCATCGGGAGAGCGATGATGAGAAAGTTGCCAGGTACATGAATGTCCTAATATATGATATCCAGGACGAGATGAGCATGGTAACCATCCGAATGGTGGAGTATTCTTATCAAATGGATCTGAAAGCTGAAGAGAAGCTAAGCCAAAAACAGAGTCAGAGGGGTCGAGGTAGAAGCCAGCCCAGAGGCAAAGCAATTCCCCAGGACAAATACCAGAAGCCCAAGGAGGAATGGAAGAAACCTCAGACTCATACTGAGAGAGGTGGAACCTCACAGAGAGGGCCATACTTTGAATAGAAAGGATAACATAATGAGCAGAGGGGAGATTATGCTGACGAAAACACTTTTCCTCGTACCAAAGGCAGAGGAAGAGGAAGAGGTGGAGTAATCACATGCTTCACATGCGAAAAGAATGGGCACAAGTGTTACGAGTGTCCAGAGAAAAAGAAGGACATTGGAGAATCTCACATCAATGAAGCACAGAGGCGGGATGTTGAGGCCGAAGACGCTGAAGGTGGAAGATCGCTCATGATGCGAAAAGTCCTTTTGAAACCCGAGAAGGAGGTGGAAAGTTCAGTCCAAAGGACCAGACTCTTTAGGACTACTTGAAAGACCAAGGATAGGGTATGCAAGGTCATTATAGACAGTGGTAGCATGGATAATCTCGTATCTACAGAGATGGTAGAGAAGATGGAGCTGGAGACAACTGATCATCCAAGACCATACAGAGTTTTGTGGCTACAAAAGGGACACTAGGTAACAGTTACTAAACAATGCTTGGTTGAATTAAAAATAGGTGGATGTAATGATAAGATTTTGTGTGATGTTATTCCCATGGATGTTTGTCATCTATTGTTGGGTAGACCATGGCAATATGACAAAAATGTGATTCATGACGGGAGAATGAACACATATACCCTAGAGAAAAATGGGAGGACACACATGTTACTTCCGATAAAGGATAAGGAGGTGAAGCCAGAAGTAAGAAACACAGTACTTCTTATGAGTGGGAAAGAGCTTCTTACAGAGGTGAAGAAGAAAGAAGATCCACAATTCTTTGTGGTCAGAAAGCCGAGGATTGTTCTGACTAGCACAAGAGTGGACAATCTACCAGAGGAGATTCAGGAACTAGTGGAAGAGTTCACTGACATTGTGGTGGATGAATTACCTCATTCATTGCCACCGATGAGGAGTGTGAGTCATCATATAGAACTCATACTAGGAGCTAGTTTGCAAAACAAAGCCGCGTACAAGTTGACGCCGCAAGAAAATGAAGAGATTAAGAAGTAGGTCTATGAGTTGTTGGACAAGGGATTGGTCAGAGAAAGTTTGAGTCTGTGTGTCGTTCCAACGGTACTTAGTCCGAAGAAAGACAGAGGATGGAGAATGTGTACCGACTCGAGGGTGATCAATAAGATAACCATCAGGTACAGGTTTCCATTTCCACAAATGGACGATTTAATGGATTGCCTGAGCGGGGCCAAATTTTTTTCAAAGATTGATCTGAAAAGCGGATATCACCAGATTCGCATGAGGGAAGGTGACAAATGAAAGACAGCATTCAAGACAAATGAAGGTTTGTATGAATGGATTTTCATGATGTTTGGCTTGAAAATGCACCAAGCACCTTTATGAGGTTGATGAACGAAGTCCTGAGGGAGTTCATCGGGAAATTTGTCATCGTATACTTGGATGACATACTGGTTTATAGTAAATCAGTGGAAGAGAACTTGAAGCATTTGGCTACAGTGATGCAGAAACTATAGCAGGAGAAGTTGTTGATTAATATGAAGAAGTCCTCATTCATGAAGACAGAACTCATTTATTTGGGATTTGTTATTTCGAAAAATGAGTTGAGGATGGATCCGGATAAGGTGGAAGTGATCAAGAATTGGCCATCACCGAGGAATGTATTCGAGGTGAGAAGTTTTCATGGTTTGGCTAGTTTCTACTGAAAATTCATTAGAAATTTCAGTGGAATTAGCGCAACAATGATGGATACAGTGAAGAAGCGGCATAAGTCTTTTCACTGGACAGCAGAGGCTGAGAAGAGCTTCAATCTGTTGAAGTGGAAGATCACGGAACAACCGGTTTTGGTGTTACCGGATTTCCAAAAGGAATTTCAGGTGAAATGTGATGCAAGCGGGTTTTCCATAGGAGTGGTCTTGAGTCAAGAAGACAGACCGATTTCATATTTCAGTGAGAAGCTGAATGAGGCAAAGGTGAAATACTCCACATACGACAAGGAATTTTATGCCATCATCCAGGCACTAAAGAAGTGGAGGCATTACTTGATCCCAAAGGAATTTGTTTTATATAGTAATAACCATGCATTACAGTTTGTGACTCAATAGGAGAAATTGGATCAGAAACATGTAAAATGGGTTGAGTATATGCAGAATTTCACATTTGTGATTAAACATATTTCTGGAACTACTAACAAAGTTGTTGATTCTTTGAGCAGGAAGTGTTTGTTGTTGCAGGAGTTCAGAGTCCGCACTTTAGGTTTTGATGATCTCAGGGACATGTATGCAGATGATCAGGATTTTAAGGAAGCGTATGAAGCAGTTGAGAACCCAGTTCTTAGAGACAGAAGCCAGTGGATAGATTAAGTGATCCAGGAAGGGTTGTTGTTTAGAGGCAATCAACTGTGTATTTCGAAATGCTCCATGAGGGAGAACCTGTTGAAGGAGAAACACAGTGGAGGATTAGCAGGACATTTTGGCCATGACAAGATATTCGCGAAATTGAATGAGTCATATTTTTGGCAAGGAATGCGAGCAGATGTCAAGATATTTGTAGACAGATGTAGAGTTTTCCAGCATTCGAAGGGGAGAAAGTAGAATGCAGGATTTTATCAGCCATTGCCCATACTGGAGAGGCCATTGGATGCGATTAGCATGGATTTTGTATTGGGATTACCAAGGACGCAAAGAGGATTTGATTCAGTCTTTGTGGTAGTGGATAGGTTTTCCAAGATGGCACATTTTATCCCATGCTAGAAAACTAGTGATGCGACTCATATTGCAAATTTGTTTTACAAAGAGGTCATTCGACTTCATGGGTTGCCGAAAAGTATAGTTTCGGACAGAGATACAAAGTTCGTGGGACATTTCTGGAGGACACTGTGGAAAAAAATGGGAACTAACTTGATGTTTAGTTCTTCCTATCATCCTCGAATGGATGCGCAAACAGAAGTAGTGAACAGAAGTCTGGGAAACTTGCTGAGAATCTTGGTGACAGAGCACCACAGCCAGTGGGATAGTATATTGCTACAAGCAGAGTTCGCATATAATGACTCAGTGAACAGGAGCACAGGAAAAAGTTTGTTTCAGGTTGTCTATGGGATGCAGCTGAGAGGGGTTTCTGAACTAAGGGATTCAGAACAGACTGTGACTAGGAGCGCAAGTGCAGAAGAATTCGTGGAGGCAATGAAAGAACTTCACGGCCAGGTGAAGCAGCGACTGCTAGATTCAAGTCACAAGTATAAGCACAGAGCCGACCAGCGGAAGAGAAAACTTAAGTTCGAGGTTGATGAATTAGTTCTAGCACATTTGACGAAAGAGAGGTTCTCGAGGGGAACATACAATAAATTGAAATTGAAGAAAATCGAGACATGTAAGTTCTTGAAGAGATTGGGGGAAAATGCTTATGAGATCGAGCTACCGAATGGGATCGGAATATCTCCGATATTCAATGTCGCAGATTTATACCCGTACATGGCTAGAGAAGTAGAGACTAGAATTGAGTAGCCAGTGATCCAGTGGATGAAGCAGAGGCCAGTTGCAGAGAAGTTGCAGATGGAATGTATATTGGACAAGAGAGTGGGTAAAAAGACTAGGAGGAAAGAATACTATGAGTATCTGGTCAAATGGAAGGGCCATCCAGTGGAAGATGCCAGCTGGGAGAATGAAGCGGAGATACAGAAGCATGGACATACCATGCAGGAGCTCATAGAAAATATCCCATGAAAGTTTTAAAGAGAGGGATTATGATGCAAGAGCATCGCCAACTCATCAAGCGAGCCAGCACGGAAGTGGAAGAGAGCTGGACAAGCCAGCACAAATTTTTGAAAAAAAAACACCTTGAAACTGTTGCACAGACATTAATGTGATAATTTAATGAGGCTCACTTATGTATTGTAATGGACCTTGAGCGGATAGCTCTCGTCCTTAGGTAGATAGACGGCATTTAAATACAGTTAATGCTGGTAGATAGGATTTTAATTCATAGATTAGACAGTTTTAGAAAGACAGAGGGAAAACAGATATAGACACCCTCATTGTATCATTGTAACATAAGCTTGAGCATATAAGAGAAGAGGGAGAGCAAGAGCATACAGAGAACTGTAGAAGAACACCCATGTACAGATCCTGAATTAATAAAAGAAATTGATTCAGATTCATGGCTTTTGTGTTATTCTCTATGTATGTGTGTTGAATGCTATGCTCATGAGTGGTTGTTTTTCCTGTTATACATTTGCTTTTATATGTTGTGTATGTGATTTCATGTTGATTTTGAAGTTTGAAGGGAAGAAGGAATGAGTTTCAATTGTTTCTCTACTTGAGCCAGAGAATTCCTGCAAGGAGTGCTGTCGAATTTGTCCACAAGGAGTGCGTTGACAGAGGGGTTCAAATAGAGATAGTTTTTGTTCTCATTTCCTCAAAGGTGCAGGTTGGGCATAGGGTCGTACAAGGAGTGCATAGGCTAGGTAAAAGATTCAGGGTTGTGAACCTGAGTGAAAAGATGAAAAACTGTTGATGCAGGCGTGCGCAGAGAAAAGATATTTCAACACTTAGACGTGTTGAAGGGTTGTTGCAAGGAGTGCGCACAAGGAGGCTTTTCTAAGGCTCAGAGTCATCGAAAATCTCAGGAAGGATAGAGTCTTTGAATTCATCGAAGGATTGCATAGAGAAGTTGTGTTTGAAGTGTTCAAGAAGGTGCTGCAAGTTTGCGAGCAGGTGAATGAGTTCCTTGGATAGGAACACTTAGTCCTTTCGTAGAATTCATCCAGAAGGAACAGACAATTGGTATTCTTAGAGTAGAATCCATGAATCTCCATGAACCGTCAGATCTTGTGAGCATGCAGGGGAGATACAGTAGTGTATTTTCCGAAGGTTTAAGCTCAGGAGGGGCAGAGTCGTCAATCCAGGTCATCCAGGATCGTGGGATCTACACGTATATCGTGTATCGGGGTTTCATGGATCGAACCTCCAAAGTATTGCGACAGGAATTGCGATATCGCGATCCACGATATCGCGACAGATTAGAACCGTCCATCGTTGGGGACGAGTGGTAGAAGTTCCAAGGAAGTCGGAGTTCAGAGTATCGAGAGTTTCGAGGATAGATTATTCTTGTAGCTTGGAATCGCGAAACGCGATATCTGGATGGGAGAGTTGTGTGGGACCACAAGAGTCAGAGTGGAAGATAGGTGGCACACCGTATTGGATTTCAGGGAAAGGAAAGTCCCGAAACATTAGGCATTAGGATTCGTGATCCCGTGAATTCCAATATCCTGATGAAGTGATGGGACCATTGAATAGTCAACTCGCACGGGTGCATCGGTGTTTCGGCGTATCGGGCATCGGGAGTCGGTAAGACGAGTTGCCTATTATCACGAGTGCCGAAATCGCGATAGGGAAAATTCTGATAGAGGAAAGAGAAAAGTCGGTGTTGAATGGTCATCGGGTCTCGAGGATTCGAGAGTCCAGTGTTCGACCTTTGACAGTGCAAAATTGCCAAGTCTGATTCCCCAATAAGAAAAGAGAGGGGATCGCACGGAGAATTCTGTGGGTGCAGATTTCCCGATAGGGAAAAAGAAGGACATTTGAGTTCTTCGGGCCGTGAGAAGAAGAAGATCTTGTGAGCGGGTGCGCACTGAGGAGCGCGGCTGCGTCAAATGTTGAATTAGCTAAGTATAGAAATGTCAAGAGAGAGAGGTGAAGTCTCGAGAAATGACTAAGTTATAATCTTTCACTAAATTATAAAACCTTGTAAAGTCTTGGAAAATATTTCACTAAATTATCAAACGTTGTGGAGTCTTGGTGAATATTTCACTAGATTATAAAACATTTTGAACTCTTGGAGAATATTTTGATATAGTATAAAATGAATATAATTATAGAAAATATTTTCATTAAACCATAATATGTACTTGTTTTCCATGTTTGGAGAAAAAACATAATTTGTTCATCCTATAGAAAATGTTGCAAGCAATAGGGGTTGCATTTGTTATGGTTTTTGCAGTACACTACTGCAAATCCCTCTATTAGTATTGATCCTTTTTCACAACAAATTCCTTGTATGTGTAAACCTTGATCTCCACTTCTCTCAAGCTCAAGAGAGATTAATGTTTTCTCTCCCACTTTTGAATATCAACCCTGACAACTAGACTAGATGGACATCTACCATATCTTGTGTTATCCATGTTGATGTAAATATATGTAGCATTAAATCCAAATGTTGAAGGGGAATCGCCATCAATCAATTTTAGCAGACTTCTCATAGGAGTAGTCAGATCCCACAAGTTCTTTGTTGCATTCTCATCTTGTAAGAGTTGATCTTAATGATCTCTATTTTTGTTATTTGATGATCTTCTCCTCCTTGGTGCCTCTCTAAACATACTTCCTTTCTCTCGAAGAGATATTGAAAGTTCTTATAATAGGGAATCCATATCAAATTCTTTAGAAAAGTTGGTTATTGCACCTTACCCATTTTATTTATGAAATGTGTCATGATATGCATTAGTAGCTACCTATTTTGTGATATTTGGTCACTTATGGACATTAATATAAAAAAAAATTGGTATTGTTTTCTCTAATATTAAAATTTGTGTGATTAAAGATAATATTACGCGATGAATTATTGTCAAATGCTTCTTGTTTGTATGAAATGTTAAAAGAGAGTCAAAAATAAGTTAGATCTACGATAGAATAAGATTTTGGTTATACTTCTCTAGATCACATCTCACTAACTCACCTACAACAATGGCCCTCATTATTTGCCATCTTTCTCCTTCACCATGATTCCCAAATTTTCATTGTTAGGATAGTTCATGCCATATGGAGATATTCTCATTAGTCCTCCACTCAATATATGAGTCCCATAAAGGTTTAAATAACATTGCAACAATACTATATTGGTGCAATTATCAACCTTTTATAGCAAGTGAAAATCATCAACACTAATGGAAATGAAGTGGAAACACTGGAAAAATGTGCTTGTACTTTAATTTTCAAAAGACAATTGTCATTGGTAATGATGCAGGAGCATCTACCAATGAAATTTTGGATTGAACCTAAGGGTCACAAAACTTTTACCAAGGGAGTTGATTCCCTAATTTAAATTGATTGTAATAGTTGGGTGTTTCTAAAAGACATCTTAGCAGATGTCTTATGTTAGCAGTTTGGATTTTGAGATCTTATTATTTTTAAGTAGAGACATATTTCCTAGATTTTAGGGTTTGTTAGGATCACTTGGGATCGTGTTAGCTATGAGCTACACGAGGATTCTTTGTTGTTAAATTAGTGCTTGATGTAATTAGTAAGTTTAGCAAGTTTGCAAAGTGAGGATTTGGTGTGTGTTGCAGAGGTCTGTGAGACCACGAAGGAATAGAGCAACAATGTCATATTTTATTCCTTCAATCATCGAATAAAGAATCTAATTGTGAGATTATACCTTATTTATGTGTTCTTGTCAAATTATCTGTTTGTAAATTGTGATTGAGAGTGCATGTAATCATGATCATAGAGATCAGAAATGAAAATAGAGTCTAGCACATCAAAACAGTCTGTGATCTACAAAGTTTTAAAAATTGATGGTCATGATTAAATATGAGAATTAATCATATCAAATAGATGATTCCTATCATTCATTGGTCAGAACCTCGAAAGGAAGTACTGTGTGTCAATCAGAGTTCTATCATCATAGTCTTATGGAATCTTGTTCTATTTCTATACTGAAACATCCACTCCAATAGAGAGATATGACTATCCAACAAATCCAGAAAGATATACGATGTTCATCGGGGTAGTTACCTTGGAGTCCACTCAAATCCTCCAAGATCAGAACATCGAATAGATGAATTGAAGAATATTCCCCTTTGATTTCCATGTAAAGGAGAATTCTAGAAAAGGTTTTGACATGTACAATTGGAGCAATATGAGATCAACCATAACCATCCATCAAAGATCACTGAGAAGTGATCTATATCATCCTTCGGAACAGTTCATTCAGAGTTGGGTTCAAACACTTGAAAAAAATGGGTATCAAGGAATATTCCCTCATATCATTCGTCTACATGCGACAGATCTTGATCATCCTTTCAATGACGATGAACAACCACAATTGGAAGTTGTTCAGAACCCGAAAGAGATTGTTCAGAGCCTGAAAGAGATTGTTCAAAATATTATTTCGACCACCCCGAATTATAACCTGAATGAATAACTCGAGGTTTTAATCTGACCATCTCACCAAAAGGTAGATTGACGACAAATATGGAATTCAGGTTAGAGAAATTGATCATGGTTTAATCCAACGAAATTTTTTGAAGACGTAACTTGTAGTTCCATTGGATGGTTTCATGGAAGAGAAAGGAGTTTAGTGCTCAACTTGATCTGCATAGTTTTTCAAAAGAATGTCACTGTGTGAGAGACTGAACAAAACGATTTGATCCTAGGAAGCAAAAGGGAAATTCACCAATAGAGATATGTGGTGTGACTCTGTTCTATGGGTTATGGTAGACGTAAGACCATCATTTGTGGTATCAAAGATATAGAAGGATTGTCTTCAGTAATCATGCCACCTAGAAGAGGTAGGCCACCATTGGGAGCAATTGCATAATTGGAGAATGAGTTGCGAAGAGTCAAACATAGAATAGAAGCCATGGAAGAAGCAAAGCGAGGAGAAACTAACATAGGCGATGTAGCACACCCATTTTGGAACTCTAGGCTTACTCGCGCTCTGATACCAATTTGTAGCACACCCATTTCGGAACTCTGGGATTACTCGTGCTCTGATACCCATTTGTACACACCATTTGTACAAAGCTCATACAGATATCATATATCCCATGCATATAAACAAATAAACACATTTAACTGAGAGTAAAACATATCATTACTGCTATAATTAAACAATCCATAGCATTCCATATTAATTCGTATACACAGTGGAAAACATGATAACATTTACAGTAGAGACATGATAAAATGTGATAAAACATAGTTAGACACTTATCTTGTAACAATGGTGGGATCCACCAACCAAATGCAGGCCTTCCACGAACCTCCCAGCCTTAGACCGCACTTCTCATCAACTCAGTAGTGGGTCACCCCCGAGCTGGGACTAAGCTCCACCCCAAGGCAAGGAATCTAGGCTCAGGCTGAGGTTACAGGGAAAACAGTCACACACAACCACAAGGAAGGGATTCTCTCCAACGAATCTCCCACGCTCACTACCCACAGACCCTCATTCCCCACATGCTTTTTCCACCCCAAGAGAATGCACCTTCTTTGTCACCTGGACAGTCCTTCGGCTGCCAATCTCCCTTACCTTCGGTTACAGGAACAGACTGGACCGGAAGTCTCCAGGCTCTATGGCAGCTACAGGGTTCATTCCAGGAGTTCTCTCCTTCCCCTGTGCACTCTCTCACCTAGAGGGAGTCGCTCACAGGCCAAAAAGCCTCATGCAGTTTAGTACTACGTAGTCTCAACAATCCCACGGGAAAACAGACACAGGCTTTCCAAAAACTGGCACGGCAATCACAGGATGGCTTCACAGTCACGGCTTCGGAACAGGGAATGCTTGCATAGGCTCGCTCAGCTTTCCTGAACAAGCAAAGACTCTTCCCCGAATTCAAAACAGGATTCTCATTGGCTGGGGTTACATGCACGGGATTTCTCAGAATCAGACATAGACATTCAAGTCACAGGGTCTCCCCAAGGTTCTCTACAGGAGTCGGGTTAGTCATACTGCTCAGAGCTTCGTACGCGTTCAAACAATCCGGTGTAATGGGAATGGAACCTTCTCACGGCTCACCCTAGCCGTTTTATTCACATGCACTAGGGTTGACGCTTGTCACCCATGGAACTGCATGCGTTCCACCAGCACGCGTTCCTCCCACCACTTGGGAAATCATGCGTCCTTCCAAAAGGACTTAGGATAAAAACATATGATGCACATATATTTTGGAATAATATTAAAATATTATTCCCAGCCTTAAGCCCCCCCAAGGATTAGCCCCTAGGCTCAAAACTTAGCCCCTTTCCCACCTTCCAGCCCCTAATTCCTTGCCCACTCTGTGGATGCTCAGTCCCCCTTCACTCATTTATCGTGGTCGGTCTGCACCTGGCAGTGTTTATATTTTATTAAATGTTCTGCATACATACAAGTACAACAGCAGGCTCCTGGCCTTCAACACTTAGGCTCCCTGGCCTAACAACACATAAGTCTCCATCTTATAAGAACTTGGCTCACTATCCTATAAAACATAATCACAATTCCTTTCAGAACTTGGTTTACAGTGGGGCTCGGCCTTGGGGACACTACAATTCCCCTCCCCTTATTTTTGCACTGTCCTCAGTGCAACTCACACTATCTCTGCAAGTCTCTAAAAATCTTCAAAAAGATGCGGGTACCCTACCCGCATAACAACTGCATGCTCCCATGTCATGTCCTCAGGACCATACCAGGTCCACTAGACCTTTACAAGCTCTATAGCTCGATTCTGGAGCTGTTTTCTTTTCCTGTCCAATATGCGCACAGGATGCATTTGCAGGACACCTTCTAGTTCCATCTGAATTACATTCCAATCAATAACATGATTAGCATCATGTACATATTTATTAAGTAGTGAAACATGAAACACATTATGTACAGTCATACATGCAGGTAATGCAAGCATGTATGCAACCGGCCCAATCCTTTCCAGGATCTCAAATGGCCCACAAAATCTTGCTGCCAACTTGGCACAACTTCCTAGCTTTAGGGAACTCCTGTTAGTTTTCACTTTCAAGAAAACATGATCACCCACTTTTAATTCTCTATGGGTTCTGTTACTATCAGCGTAACTTTTCTGCCTGTCCTGGGCAGCTTTTGAATTATTTTTAATTCTTATCATTTGTTCTTCCATCTCTTTGAGCAGTTCAGGCCCAACTACTACTCTGTCAGCTGGATTATCCCATCTCACCGGAGTGTTGCACTTTCTTCCATAAAGTGCTTTGAATGGGCTCATCTTCAATGATGCATGATACCCATTATTATAGGTGAATTCTACCAAATGAAGGTATTCTTCCCCTCTTGATGGTTTATCCATCACATACATTCTTAGCATGTCTTATATTACTCTGTTCACTCTCTCTGTCTGTCCATCAGACTCGGGATGATACGTTGTACTAAAGTTTAGATTCATTCCGAATCCTTTGAACAGTCCTTTCCATAAATTCAAAGTGAATTTCGGGTCCCTATCAAACACAATTGTCTTAGGAATTCCATGCAAGCATGCAACTTCTTTTAAGAAGATATTAGCAACATCTGTTTCCCGGTGGGTGGTTTTTAGTGGAATAAAATGGGCAGCTTTAGTAAGCTTGTCCACCACCACCATGATTGAATCATGTTGCTTGCTTGTTCTAGGTAGTCCGGTGATAAAATCCATTGTTACCACGTCCCATTTCCATTCAGGAATAGGTAAAGGATGCAGCAACCCTGTTGGGTGCCTATGCTCCGCCTTAACCTTCTAGCACTCCATACATCTGGCGATGTATTCAACAATTTCTTTCTTCAAACCTGGCCAAAAATAATGGCTTTTGACTGCTTCCACAATCTTCTGATATATAGGATGTCCAGCATAATCCACGTTATGCATCTCCTTTAGAATTGCCAGCTTCAATTCTCGGACCTTGGGTACATACACTCTGTTTTTATACAGAAGTAAACCATTAGTTCCCAAGGTGTAACTTTCCTTGTTCTGTGGTCTCTCATGCTACTGTAACTTTGCTACAAGATTTTTTCACTGCAAATCAGCATTTGCAGCTTCCAAAATTATGTCTTTCATCTCAGTCTGATACATGCTAATGGTTGTAGCATGTGATTCGTGCACTTTTTTGTTGAGTGCATCAGCCACCTTATTTTCTTTCCCTTTGATATGCTTGATATCAAAGTCATATTCGCACAAAAACTCCAGCCATCTGATTTGTCTGGCATTTAAGGTTGCCTGATCAAATAAATACTTTAGACCGTTATGTTATATTCTCAACTCGAATCTCTTACCCATGAGGTAATGTCTCCATTTCCTCAAGGCATGGACGATTGTTGCCATCTCTAAATCATGAGTGGCATAATTCGTCTCATGTTCCTTCAACTTTCGGGATTCATAACAAACTACAAATCCCTCTTGGCTGAGAACTCCTCCCAGCCCCTCCTTACATGCATCCATGCATACTACGTAATCCTTGTTTAGATATGCAATCTTCAGGATTGGAGCACTAGTTAGCAGTTTCTTCAATCGCTGGAAGCTGCTCTCACAGTCTTCAGTCCACTAGAACTTCTTCTCCTTCCTTTGCAAGGAAGTGATAGAATGAGCTATCTTTGAGAATCCAACTATAAACTTCCTATAGTAACCTACCAGACCCATAAAATATCTAACTTCTACCACACTCCTCGGCGCTGTCCATTCTTGAATGGCCTGTACCTTTTCAGGATCCACAACGATCCATTCTTCAGATATAATATGTCCCAAGTAATGGATCTGTCTTTGGTAAAATGAGCACTTTCTCAGTTTTGCGTACAGCTGGTGTTCTCTCAACACCTGCAACACCATTCTTAGGAGTTGTTCATGTTCTTCCTCTGTCTTGGAATACACCAAGATGTCATCCAGGAAGACTATGAAAAATGTGTCCAAATAATTTCTGAACACTCCATTCATTAAGCACATGAAAACAGCAGGTGCATTTGTCAGTCCAAACGACACCACTGTGAATTCATAATGACCATACCTTGTTCTAAAGGCGGTCTTGCCAATGTCATCATCCTTTATTCTCACTTGGTGATATCCATATCTGAGATCTATTTTTGAAAATATTTTCGCATCCTTCAACTGATCAAAAAGATCATCAATCCTTGGTAGAGGATACTTGTTCTTGACAGTGACCTTATTCAACTGTCGAAAACCAATGCACAGCCTCAACGTCCCATCTTTCTTCTTCACGAATAGGACCGAGGCTCCCCATGGTGACACACTGGGGCAAATGTAACCTTTCTTTAGTAGCTCTTCGAGCTGCAATTGCAACTCTTTCAGCTCTGGCATACTCATTCTATAAGGAGCTTTCGAAACTAAAGCTATTCCAGGCATCAAATTTATAGAAAAATCGATGTCCCTCCTCGGAGGTAGTCCAGGTACCTCCTGAAATAAATCCTTGAACTCCTTGAGTACTTCATGGTCTTCTAGATTTGATACTACATCATGGGATGCTTCTTCCACCCGAGCTGCAAATAATTGACAGCCTTTCCGGTAACATTTCTTCAACTGCATGGCTGAGATTTCCCTCACAACCACGGCTCTGGGAATTCCTTGGACTATTACCTGATTTCCCTCTTCATTCAGGCATGTGAACCTTTTGTTACGACAATCCATAAGGGCATGGTGCTGGTTCAACCAGTCCATCCCAATTAAGCAATCATATGAGCCTAAAGGCAGAATGTTCAATTCAGCCTTAGTGCTCATTCCTTTCATGTCCATTGAACAAGACTCAACCAATTTAGTGACCTTCCTCTTGGTCCCTGTGGCTAACTGCACTAACCAAGACTTCTCATGTTTGCTTCTCATTAGATGAAAACTATCCACCACTCTAGGATCTACATAACTATGGCTAGCTCCTGAATCAATTAAAATAACAAGTGGTCGGTTATTGATCGTACCTTCCACTTCAATCATGTGCGATTGAAATTCTTCTTGCTTATTGTCTAGGGCTGCATAGATCCTCGGCATTCTACTACCCATATCCTCCATTGTTTCATCTTTCTGAACAGTATGGACAGTTCTTTCTTTGTCTTTTCCGTGGGGGCAGTCTCTGTACCTATGATTTCCTTTATAGCCCCAACACTCTATTGGTGGAGGCCTTGGCATATGCTCACTCCCTTCAACCTTCCTAGGCTCTTTAAAATATGACTGTCCCCAAGGACTGTTTCTGAAAAAGGAAGGCTTGCTTCCCTTCTGCCTCTGTTCCTTCTTAAATTTCCTCCGATCATCCCAGACCTTCCGAAGGATAGGCCTTTCTCCTTGTTGTTCATACAAGAATTTCTCTTTTCTGATGGTCTCTTCCATGGTCTTAGGATTGTCATATTGAATCTTGTCACTCATGGAAGGTGGCAGTCCACTCAGATACCTCTGAATTTTAATAGCTTCGTCCTTCATGAATGGAACATACTTCAGTAGTTCCAGAAAATTTTGTTCATACTCATCAATGGTCATACTGCCCAAATTGAGCTCAAAGAACTCCTTCATATTTATGTCATAGTATCTTTTAGTCAGGTATTTCTTCTCGAAATACCTCTTAAATTCCTTCCAAGTGACCTCTTACTCTCTGATGTGTTGCACTTGTACAAACTGATCCCACCACATGGATGTTTTTCCTTTCAGTTGGTACATTGCAATTCTTCCTTCTGCATGGGAAGAATAATTCTGCAGTTGGAAGTATTTCTTCATGCCAAGAAACCAAGTCTCAGCATATTCCTCCTTCTTATGTTCTCCATCGAACATTGGAGGCTTATCTTGTTCATCTCTCCTTTCAATTCCTCCTTTCCAGAGTTTTGATGTTTTCTGGTAGGGGATGGGCTTGAACTACTGTGTGTCTTCCTATCAGAATGTCTTTGGGAGAGACTAAGATGTCGGCTACCACTCCTCGACCTTCTTCTTCTTTCATGGGTTTTGTGACTCTCCATCATACTTGAGTCTCTTCCCTTCTCGATTTTCTTCTCTATTCATTCCAGGCTCTTCAAAAATTTTAAGTTTAATGCACCCTGTCGATCCCTGACTTTCATGAGCTTTTGGCTATCAGCTCAGCGAGCCTGGGCCTCTCTTTGCAATCCTTCAATGATTTTCATTATGTGTCCTTCCTTATCCTTCTCTTTTCCATGCCCATTGGA